>JANHZU010001477.1:144701-157713 GCA_032468055.1 Acrochordus granulatus | reverse complement strand
CCTTCCTTCCTTCCTGCCTTCCTTCCTTCCTTCCTTCCTTCCTTCCTTCCTTCCTTCCTTCCTTCCTTCCTTCCTTCTCCTCTCCCTCCCGCCCTTCTTGTTCAGAAGGAGTTCCTCAACTCCTGGCTCCTTTACGAAATGCCCAAGGAAAGTGACTCAAGTTTCTCTTGCCTCTGAATGTAACCTCCATCGCTACTCTGAGGGGAGCTTGCCTGGGCAAAGAGGGAAGATGACAAGAAGCGATCAGCCAATGCGTGAGAGAGTCGCGGTGCAACTTTGGTGCCCCTCCCGGATCTGCTGAGTGTAACGCTGGCTTCCTTCCCTGCTCTTGCCCATCCTTCTCCTGCCCAGCCGTGGAGAGAACCCCTCTTCCAGGCATCTCTCCGCAGACCCCGAGGGATGTGAGACCAAGGTTTCTTGGGTGGCTTTTGGGACAGCTCTCCTTCCTGTGGATTCTTGCAAGCATGGAACGCCAAGACCCGTGAGCTCCAGCTGCAAGTAAGCCCCACGTGTGAATGTATGTTTCACAGGTTGGGTGGTGGGTTGGTTTATCAGGCAGGTGGCTGTGTCCCTTCAACCCCCTCCCTTCCCTGAGTCTCCCCTGTCTGATGCCAAGGGCAGCCTCCAAGCCCCAGGACCTGGGACCGCTCTTCAGCTCAAGTTCTAAAGGTTGGTGTGTAGATCCTCTTCAGCAGAATAAGCAAAGTACCTCCCCCCAAAAAACCCCCTGGATGAATAATTTTCACCACTCTGATGTAAAGGAAGCCTATATGCCGATATGCATCACTGCCTTTTTTTTAAAAGTGGGGGGTCATAAGGACTACCAGCTATTAAAATTAACTATGAAATGGATTTAAACTGTAGTATGCTGAGACCACACAGCATGTTTTCTGGGGGGAGGAGATGAAGCCACCATCTGACCTTCCTTCCAGATCTATGGCTACAAGGCAGGCTGAATTACTTTTGTTTTTTTGGGGAGAAGGAAAAATGAGATCAACATTTGTAGTCAGTGTCTTGCCACACATTTTCCAGGTTAGAAAAAAGGATCAAATGATTGTGATATCAAAGATTTCATCTGTAAGATTTAGGCTGGCCAGGTTTATGAACAAAAGCACTGAAAAAGGCTTGACTTCAGAAGTGCATTTGTTAAACTCTGGATAGGTTCTGGCTTTTGAAAGGCAAGAGAGCCCAGCCAGGGAAGAAAAGTTGGCCACCAACAGTTGAGGCTGATCATATTGAGGCTGTTGATATTGCCACTTTCGAAGAAAGTCATCTTGATTGAATGCTTCAGTGTCTTTTCTTTCAATTCAGCCTTGTCACACAACACTAGGGGCTATCGATATTAAATCATGCCACTTGTATTTTGTATGGGCCACAATTCTTAAATTATTATTAAAAGCCTGAGAAATAACCTCCTCTCTTTGCTTGGTGCTCCTCACCATCCTTTACCTATAACAAAGACATTTGGATATGTTTGGAGTATATTTCCTACGCATGTTCAATCTTTTCTGCAGACAGATTGTGAGGTTTTCAGTGAAAAAGAAGGGAACATTTCAAATCTGTTATTTAGGGGAGGAAATAATTAGATTTGTTTCTCCTTTTTTTAAAAAAATCATGTTTGCCCCCTGTCATTTTGAATAATATCAAATGCGATCAACTCTTGGTCAAATATATGCGTCTTCATCACACAACAGGAGACTTTTCAGGAAAAAAACATGAATTTTTTTTCTTCTGATCCAGGATGGTATTAAAAGCAAACTGAACTGAACTCAGTCCTGAAGATTTTTGATTTTCATGCCTGCTACATTTTTTAATTTGTTGGGAAGCTTAGTTCCCAGTGATCCTTTGGCTGCTGGTGGGATCATTTGGATCTCGGATCATTTGGCATTCTTTAAGATATAAAATGAAGCTTATTTTGGAACCGTACTTGGGCTGAGGCCATCCCTCAGCCATTCTCTAGTTATGTATTGCAGACAGCTAGGATAAATGCAAGTTTGTCAACAGTGGAATTAAGTAAGCTAGTCCTGTGGATGGATTTGTCACCCAGGAGATCTAGACACATGATTGATTTCTGCACAGTCTTAGCTCCTTTGATTAGGAGCCTGCCTGGCAGCTGATTCTGGTGTTTTGAAAAAGACAGAGTCCAACTTTGGCTGTGAGCCCATCTGGGAGACATGGCATCTGTGACATCTGGTTGAGCATCTGTGGTTGTAGGATGCTTCTGGTGAAAGGTTCCAACTCCCTTCTGCCAAAAATGCATTGGTAGTTTTGATTCATGTATAAACTAGGTGAAGAAAGGAAGAGCTTAGATTTCTCATGGGATGGGGAGATTAGTTACAGTTCTTTTAATCATGATCTGTGGATGAAGTCACAATTGGCTAGGGTCAGAGGCTGAGCTGCAAATCCTGGTTTACGAACTAGAGTGAGGCTGAATTCAAACACTAGGCTGAGCCAAAGCTCTATTATGCCTTAACCATGAATCTGATCAGATCCTTGGAAGTAAATTATCTCTCCAGCTTAATCTACATGGTAGGGTAGTTGAGTGAACAATAAGCTACTGTAGGCAAAACATGATTTTAAAAATCTCCAAGATATATTTGGGCAGTGCCTAAGTCGTTTGGCCAGTGGATCTATGGGGCTAAACTGGAGAAGATGTGAGATCCACCCTCATAAACCAAATTGTCCCTAAAGATCAGCAATGGCATGGGGTCTATGCTTTTTGGTATTTATTTTTAGAAGTCTGGTCCTGTTTCCTGCCCCCTTTTGAGAAATATATGTATTTCTTACCACTTTTTTCCTTTTTCATATGGGATTGAAAAAGACTTCTGGATAGGGATTGAAATGTTTCCTGGTTACATCTAATAATAAAAGTCCAGTTGCCTTTTAAAGAAAGTTTGCATTTTTGGCAATTTTGCTACAAATCATGACCTGGATTAATGAAAATATACATAGACACAAGTCTGGTCCTGTTTTTCAAACAAATATCTCCCAAATTGGTTTTGAACAATTAAAAAAATAGATGACTCTCAGGAAGTGGACAATTAGACTGATGAAGAAAGAGGACGAATTGCTCAGAGATAACAGAAAAGAGATTCAGGGCATTTTTTCCAAATTTGGACCAGGCTGATCTGACCTTGCAGGCACTTCTTGTAGACTCACAATAGATTTAGAGTTGTCTTCCCTGTCTGGAGCCCTGAAGCTATATCAGACACAATTCTGGGAGAAGGATCCTTGGGGAAGGTGAGAGTTGTAATCCGACTCATCTGGAATGCACCATGTTTAGGAAGGCTGAGTTAATGGATTCCTTCCACCTTTTTTTCTGCCCTTCCAAGGTCGGGAAGCAATTATTGAACATCCTTCCTTCAGGGTGGTGGGGAATCAGTGGCTCAGACTGATCTTCTCCTTGCTGGATGTGATAACTTGGAAAGAAGCTGTCTAGAGCCACTTGGTTGCAAGATGAAGCATTGTGCTGAGCCATAAACCACTGTTTACTCAAATCAGTTTAATTAACTTGAAGGAGCCACTTAGATCTCCAATTAGGCATTTTAGCTGGAGGGAAAAAAGAATAGCAATAAATTTTCATTCAGCCACCAGAAGCTTTTCTTTTAAATTGGGTTTGAATTGGTTTCCATTAGTTAATCACTGAAAAAGGCGGGGTTTGGCAATAGATATATGCAAGCAACAGGGAGATAAATTTTCTTCTTAAAGGATAGAAGTTGATCCAATTGACATGAGATTGTTCTTGAGCGTCTGAATAAAAAGCAAAAATTTAGATGTTTTAAAAAGATACCCCAGGAGGAAAGGGAAAAATTGGGTTTAAACTGTGAATCAAGCTATAGCTTGCTCAGTCATGCTGTCTTAAATAAGCCAAAATTGTCTGAATTCATAATTCACAAGCATAATTAGCTGGCTTAATTCAGCATGCTAAACTGGAACCAGATGGTGATTTTCAGCAACGTCTGAACCCAGCCTAACAGTTTTCCCTGGCATTTTCCAGACACAGGACAGCAGAAAATGGCTTCATCTCCTTATCCAGGGATTTCCTGGGAGGCTTTTAGACAGTCTGAATATCTAAGGTTGCAATTTAGGTTATTGCAAGAAACGGTGCTAAATAGTTGGAAGCGCTGCTTCCAGTCATCTAGAAACATAGGGAAATGTTTGTCCTGCCATGGTGATGAAATGCTGCATTTGCTGTGACCCCATGAACTGGTCTGCAATTATTTAGGTCATTTCCACCAAAGACTTGGTGGAGATGACAGCCAAAGTCTTCAACAGTCCTTCAGCTGCGCCTGTCTGGAAGCTCAATTAATCTTGAAGATAATGGAACTCGCTGAGATGGCTAAATTGACTTCTTAGATCAGAAAAAGACACTTTATGTGTTTATTGCAGACCGGAAACCCTTATGGACTTCTTGGGAGAAACAGAACCCCCGCCCCAAGCTCTGGTTTATGGTTTTGATGGTTACATAGGACAGATTATAGAGAGAGAGATACATTGCAACCATAAAGTAAGAGGTAAATTTATAATTGTAACTGTTGTAAAGAAGATTGAAAGCTGCTTCTTTGTATCGTCTTTCTTTTCTATTTTTCTTTTTGCTCTCTCCCCCTTTTGGCTTTCTCTTTGATTTCTTTTTCTTACTCCATATTCTTTTGTACTAGTTTTTATGTTTCTTTTTTTAAAAAAAAATCTTTAATAAAAATTATATAGGAGAAAAGGAAGCTCAGTTATTCTTCTAGCACGGACCAGAAATTTTTCCAGGAGTGAAAATTTGGGACTTATAAAGAAGAAAACCACCTGTTTCTGCTCTTTTTAACTCTTAAGTCCCTGTCTCTCTGGATTGACACATCTCACTAACTCTAAGGCTTCATGACTTTTGTTGGCGCTTGGCTGTAATATACTTTTTGTTTGAGATAACATTTTCTGTGAACTCAACCATTGCAGCTTGTAAAATATGGTTTGTGGCTTAGTACGCTGAGTGAACTCAGCTGATTGTGTGTCCTTCAGTGAGTCCTGGATGAACAAACCCTAACTTGATGTGAGTTTTGAATTCATTTTTTCTCTTTTCCTTCAAAATCTTCCACAAATGAAATCTTTTAATGGAATTCCCCAGTTAAAATAGACTTTAAATGCAGAATAAAAAGTTACTGGGAGCAGTTCCCTTGCCCATGATTTTGTTTCTGATTATTGCATTGATGGCTCAGTGTGATTACTATGTAATTATTGGAAACAATGATCATAGCTTTGGCTTCATCTAGGCCATAAATACCTCTCTAATCTCACTTGAAGGCTTTAGGAAGGAAGATCTATCCTCTCTTGCTTTGCATTACTGAATAGCTCTTGCTGATTACATCCTAATATTCATTGGAATCTGCCTTGAGCTCTTTTGATCTCACCTATAGCAGCAGAGAGAGTTTGGAGTTCATTCTGCGAAGTCATGATTTCACTGTCGATCGTTGAAAAGATCACTGGGTGGGGTGTCTTGGAAACTGGAGCATAATGTATGTCCTTTGTAATTTCCTTGTAAGACTCATTTTTCAGACCTCTGACCATCTTTGTTGGCCTGTTGTGAACCTGTTTTAGTTTGTCTGTTGTGGCTGCTTTCAAAGCTGTGCCTCTTCCACCAGAGATTGCTTTTTTTTGGAACTGGAGAAGTAGACCTTTACATCATGAATGGCCTTTCACCTTGGCAGCCTCTTGGTCCAGTCCACTGTTCCTATGCCTGCATAACCCTTTTTCCCCTTCTCACAGAAGCAGCCATACGCTGGAGCATTTTAATACCAATGTAGCATTTATTGGTGCTGGCCTAGAAACCAGGAGATGGTGAGTTCTAGTCCCACCTTAGGCATGAAAGCCGACTGGGAGACTTTGGGCCAGTCACTCTCTCCCAGCCCAACTCACCTCACAGGGTTGCTGTTAGAGGGAAAACAGGAGAAGGAAGGTGTGTTGAATATTGTAAAATTTATTTATTCATTTATATCCTGCCTTTATTATTTTTGTAAGAAACTCAAGGCAGCAGATATGCCTAATACTCCTTCCTCCTCCTATTTTTTGTGAGTTAGACTGAGAGAGAAGGACTGGCCCAAAGGCATCCAACTGGCTTGCATGGTTAAGGCGGGACTAGAACTCCCAGTTTCCCAATTTCTAGCCTGGTGCCTTAACCACTACACCAAATAAATCTGGACTGCAAGCAGCCTCTCTGAAATTTTATATTTTAAAAAGACAGAAGGATGCTAAACCATTCGCAGATGCTAGACCATCTCTTAAGAGCAACAGTGGTAAAATGCTCTGCCACTGTTGGGAACAGAAATGGGTTTTCAGTTTCAGCATCTTGTCTATCAATGCTGTCTGCCCATCTGTTCATCTGTTGCTTTAATTGACAGAGCTGAGGTCCCAGCAGAAGATGTTTCCTATTGCACAATTTTGAATATATTGCAATATCTTTCACTTTGAATGATTGAAGAGCATTGGCTGAATGCTTTCCAAACTGAACAGGGGCACCATGGATTTGTCTTAATTGTAATTTTCCACAGTTTGCTGTCCTCCAGAGCTGTTGGTCTTCAGCTCTTAAGCTGTTAGCTGATTGAAATCTAAGGAGAACAGATTCAGATACTTTATTGGCCATGCAAAGAATTTGACTCCGGTACATCAGCTCTCAGTGGCTTGCAAGACCACAGTAAATAAAATGACAGAAACAAATATACAAAACTATGTATTTAACAGTAAATAAAATAATGACATAGACAAACAAAATTATGTATTCAGCAGTAAAGTGTGCATCCAAAATGTGCAGCAGTAAAGTGTGCATCCAAAAAAAAAAAAGGAAAATATAGAATTAGAACAATAATCTATTGATAAGTATGTATACACATTAGACAGAACTTCTGAGTTAATTTAGAATTCTTTGCACTATGATAATCACTGTGTCCTGTCATATAGCATGAGTTAAGTATTCAGCTGAATGATGGCATGGAGGAAAACTGTCCCTATGTCTGGATGTTTTGGTGTGCAATACCCTGTAGCATTATCCAGAGGGAGGAGGTTCAAACAAATTATGTCCAAGGTGAGAGGGGTCTGCAGATACCTCCTCTGCCCTTCTCTTGACCCTCTCAATATGCAGGTCCTCCATGGAGGTCAGGCTAGCTGCAATTATTCTCTCTGTGGTCCTGTTTGTTGGAGTCTGTACCTGTCCTGCATGGTTGCTGCACCGAACCAGTTACAGAGGTACAAAGGACAGACTCAGTGATTCCTCTGTAGAACTATATCTACATCAAGTGAAAAGGAAGTGGGTAAGATGCTTATCTCAGAACATGAGATCTTCGGGAGAATTTACTCTATTAAATGAATTGAAGCCAGTAGCTAGCTATATATACAGTGACTGAATTCAGGCATCCTATTAAGCTATAATTTGGGTTGCTTGATTTTAGTTTAGTGGGTTGTATAAACCAGTCATTCTGAGTTATAAATTATGCATTCAATCTTAGTGTGGATCCAGCAATGTTGGCTTGTTCAACAAAGTATGATAAACCACTTAGTATGAATTGGTTTTAGTAGGAAAAGATGAACTTTTCCTATTCATTAGGAAATGAATAATGACTCAGTCATTGCGATTTGGGAATGATGGCTTCTGGCTTGTTCTAACCCAGTCAGTTGCATTTTATATCATAAAATATGGTTGCATCATGGCACAGTATAATGGAAATAGTTTCTCCAACTGGATTGGCAAAGAAATTGTGTTCCTTGAAAACATACCAGCAATCCAAAACAGAACTGGAAATTCCTGGGATTTTCTTAGTGCATAACTGTAATTTCCTGAACGATGGCCCTGGATATTTCTTGCAGCACTTTCAATTTCAGCAAGCTAAGTTGTCTACTCCGCAAAGCAGCTGAGAATGCAAGGACAGGTTGGATTTTCTGTTAATAGCGGAACAGACTAATCCCTAATGGTTTTCGTATAATAAATATCCTAGTGTGCATTTTCAAGAAGATGCTAGACAGCTGGTGTGTTGGGGCTCACGTTATCTTTGCTTACTGGTGGGAGCTGTGTTTATGTAGTAGGTTAAGGGAAGCAATGTGATCCCTTGAAAAGTTCAAAGATTGAGACTCTTAAAAGCAGAACACTGTTTTTGTTGACAGACAAGAGCAAATGTTGATTAGCCTGCTTCTCCAATGGTGTGTCCATGAATTTAAATACTAGGCTTTATTGGTTGACCAAAAGAGCATGAATCCTAAAAGATTTCCCCTGCATTGCTTAGAGATGAACCAGTTAGACATGGCACAGTTGAGTGAGCCAGCGAAAATTAAATCCCTTAACAAGTTTTTGCAAGACATATTTGTTGGCCCTCAAGCAGATAAACGTTTATGCATAGGTGAATAAATTATAGGTCTCAATCTGACCTTATAAGCTTCTAGAAATGTGAGGGCAATGTGGAAAGCAAAAAAGAAAATCCTAACCAGGACCGATATGAACTGCACTGTGGTTCAAAACTAATATTACATGTGCAGCAGTCAAGAGAGATTGTGAAGCACCAACCTTGGGGTTGCTTGAAAGTTTCTGAATCTGGATCAAGGCATAGGAAGGAAGGGTGCAGAGCCCGAACCCCTAAACAGGTCGACAGGCTTATGAATAGCTGCCAGATGTTGCATTCAGCCTGTAAGTTATCCGGGCCTGCCTTCAAGTGTCTTCTAATTAACCTCTGGAACTTGTGTTGTTCAGCAAATTATTTCAGAATAGAATTCTAATTTATCTTTCTGTCCATGATAGCTCCCTATTTGGGAGGGAGCCAAGAAGACCATTGTTTGGTGAAAGCTGCCCCACTACTTCCCTTTGAACACTGAGTTTGTTCTTCAAGCAGATAAGCTCCCCATGTTTATTAAGGAGGATCCTGTGATCTGAAGTCGGTAATGTGACATGTAGAACACGCAGCTCTGAGTGACAACGTGAAAAAGCAATCTTCTCTTTTTAGATATAGCCAACAGATTTGTGAAGCAAAGGAGAAATACCCTTTTTTATGTTGCAAAGACACCATTAACGTAAGGAAGGATATAAGCAGTTATCCACAGAACTAGTGACCTGTCAAAAGCATTGGTGTGGAAAAGACTGGGCTTTGTTTGGCTCTCAATTCCTTCCCTGGGTATTTCCGAGCAGCTGAATTTAATATTTGGAAAATGTTAAAGAGGTAGTTTGTGTATCTGATGAACCAGTGTGCATTTAGAGAAATAAAAATCAAGAGGTCTCTAGGAGCGTCAGGCACAACCAGATTGTTTTCTGGAAATCAGGACAACCTTGCTGTTCTAAGTTCCTATTTCTATGAATATTCTCATTAATCCAACTCTGCTGTCTCCTGCATCCTTTCCCCCAAGCCCCCTCACTTCTGTTAGAAACTTAGTACTCTGTTTAAACTGCTCTGTGTAATCTTGCTATGGGTTCTCCTCTTCCCCCACCCCCTTTTTAGAAATGTTCATATTTCCTGACCATTCTTTTTCACTGGACTGAGAAAGCCTTCTGGATAGAGGACGAAATGTCTCCAATAACATCCTTTTAAGGAACTTTGCAAATGTTTGCAATGTTTATTAAGTTCCTATTTGTTTCTACCCTATATGTGTAAGATATATTGTCCCCAGATCTTCAGATTTAACTCAGTTAATGGATATTGTTCAACCTCTTCTCCCTTATTGCTGGCTTGAAGTGGGGAGAGATGGAATAAAAAATATTTGAGTTTCCACATTTGTGTGGATAATTCTTTCATCTGTCAAGGAGGGGGATTTCTAAAGGTGTTAGTTATTTAACTCTTATGCATTGATCAACCCCCTGCACTAGAGCTGCATGGGAGGCTGGACTGTGTGTGTCTGTTATTTTTTTGTAAGATATGAAGCCTAGTGATTTACATTGTTTCTCTCAATCCATTTCCAAACTGTAAATGAATTAAAGTGAGACCCGTTACAATCCTTTATTCCGAATGATCTGGAAATATCTTGAATAAAATCAAAGATTACAGTTGTTCAACAAGAGATGGCTTGGTCCCTGATGCCCTAAGCAAAATGGTCAAATTTGACAATCATTTTAATGGGATTTTTTGGGGGGGAAAAATCTGAGATTAAGAAGAGGAATCAAGATATTGCTTTATCAGGCTTTCTGTGGATATTTAGCTTTATATCAGAAATCAGAGGTGTTTTGAGCAGGGTGAAAAAGTCAAGATGGTGGCTCAGATAAAATACAGACAGAGCTTTGACTTTACAAAGTTGTGGCTGTCCTCTTGACTTCTATGACAAAAATTCTGTTTCATTTCAGGATATGAGCAGTATTCTGTATCTACATGCTTTTTAAAAATTGGGCCTTTGTGTGTTTTTTATTTTTGTTTTGTTTTGCAATGATCTGCCAACTGTAAATTGGATTCGGCCATAAAATCCAAATTGTATTATTAGAACTGAAAAGAAGAAATTGTGCAAACTGGAATAACTTTAATTTCTTGGCATCATCGATTCCATAACTGGCAAAATGCCATGTGTTGCTTCTGGCCAGCAAGACCTTCGCTCTGATTGAGCCCTGTTGAGAGCTGGGATTTTATTGATTTACTTAAAATATTTATAGCTGTTCAAAGGCTTTCATATGAGATGAAAAAGCGAATGTGGCTCCTATGGGTTCTTAAATAATTGTGTGGTAGAGAGGCAGAACCGATTTGACACCTGCATCTTGATATCCAGCGCATGACCTGGAATGCCTTTATGACAGCCTCACTAGGTAGACCAAACCAAGAAATCAACTCCACAGGAAAGATAACATGGCTTGCATTGAGATTGGCAATAATAATGGTCTTGTAGTCTTCCTATCGTTCTGAGTCTCAGACAGGTGTCTATCTGAATCACTTTCAATGGTATCTGGATGCTCCTGACTTAAAAATGGTTCACCCCTTGTCGCTTTCACAGAGGGCTTCCATATTTACACCAAAGTCATCTTCCTCACCCTCTAAACTTTATTGTTACTTTTGAATCCAGGAATGGCTTAGTTGTGCCTTCAGGTATCTCATCCTGTTGCAATATAGCATCAGTCCAGAGCTTTGGAGAAAATAGAAATGGGTCCATTTCTGTGACAAGCTGTCAACCATTCCACTTCTCTATTCCTTCCCATGAGAAATTCTTCTGCAGGCTTTTATTTGAGAGAACTGCTTTAGGGCTGTGTGAAACCATGATTAATGGACAGGCTATATTTACATGTACATGAATCCCAAATTAGCAACTGTCAGCCCCTCGAAGTAAGCCATAGCAGGAATTTCAAGAATGGTCTTTATTGTCTATGTATATTCTCATTAATCCAGGTCATGTCTTGCAGCAAAATTGCAAACAAAACAAAACCTTGCACACCAAATTTTAAAAATTCAAAAGAGAAAAAAAAATGATATGGAATATCAATTCTTTTTCTTTTATATGAGACTGAAGAAGACTCCTGGATTGGAGTTGAAGTGTTTCTCTGTAATATTTAAAAATGTTTCTCTGTAATATCTGGTAAAAGTCCAGTTGCCTTTTTAAAATTTGGTGTGCAAGGTTTTTTTTTTTGCAATTTTGCTAAAAAATTGTCTTTATTGTAGTCAAATACAATAACAGGACCTTGAAAGCTTGTCTAAGTTTCTCTATTTTATCTTACCCTAAATAAAATCAAATCTGGATTAATTTTAGTTTTTTTCTCATGTTTTCCATTTCTTGGGATTGTGTAATCTTTTTTCTAATTTCTTCTTAGTTGTTTGCTCATTCCTTTCCTATATCCAAGTCAGATCCATATTGCTTCACACCAACAAGGGTTCAATAGATAGCATATGTATGTTCCAATCAGGATTATGGAATATATTTCAGCCACTTTTCTGAAATGATCTGGTACCTGACTAATCCAGTGGTTCTTAAACTTGGGGCTAATTCCCTCCAAGGAGGTAATACGGACATACCCTGGGGGTAATAAAGCAATCTGCAGTTGCCTGTTTGTGAGTCAAGGATCCAGTCTGGCACTGTAACTACAGAGATGGTTGTGTAAAACTGGGAAAAGAGTCAAATAGTTTAAGAACCACTGGATTAATACAGTTGATCTTCATCTCCACTTAAGGGTAACATGGGGGCTGAGTTTACTCACCATGCTGGAAAGTCAGGATGAAGATAAAGAGTGAGAATCTTGAATTCAGACATGATGCTAAATTAGAGTTGTTTGTGGAGTCTTCGATGCTCTCTGAGCTTGGTTGGAACAAATTCAATCCTGAGCTACAAATATTCTCTTTCCTTAGGGTTGTTTATTTAAACCTCAGTGGCGGAGTTCACACAACTCCTTTAAACCCTACACACTTTTATAACTTAGATAATGCATGGATCCTCTTGGTAGTCCAGCTTTTATAGCAACAACTTCTGGCTGAATGTAATTGTTTTTCTTCTTTCCCATTCCTGCTGTTGGCTCTGAATTTTAGAGAAGTTCAATATTTCTGCATTTCTTTTCAGCCTTTTCATTGCTCTCAATGAGACCAACAGCATTTGCTTTTGAATTTTTTTAGTGATGTCATGTATTTTTGTAATTAATTGTTTGATTGTAGAGAGTAGAGATGCTTCATTGTTGCATTTGATTCAGTTCTCCCTATCTAACAGAGCTTGTACTTGTGGTTAATGGAAAATCTTTCAGTGAGTTAGGTTGCACCCTGAAGTCATACGACAGATTCTTAGCTGATTCTCTTACCACGTAGATGTTGCTGATTTGGCTTTTTGGGGGAAGATTCCTTAACTACAGCAAACTGACAGTGAAATCAGTTATCTGCAATAAATTAATCTCTGTCTCATTATAATGTGTAGTCTTAATTACAGATATGTGTCACTGTTGCCAAGCTTCAACCCAAAGTATTTGTTAATGTTATTATAACAGATATACTTAAATGTCAAGCCTGCTGGAGGGGAAAATGCCTGCAAGTGTTAATTCATTCCAAAATCAAGTTTTCAATTTCTCTCGACATCATGGAATCCTTACCACACGTACTACGAAAACTAGTCA
>JANHZU010001477.1:118378-134152 GCA_032468055.1 Acrochordus granulatus | reverse complement strand
GTATGGTATATTGACTTTAGATCCATAGGCCTGGATAACTCTACAAAAAGATTTTCTGACTCTTGGTGTGGACTATCTCTGGCTGTCCTTTCTGTTGCTCTCTATGCCTTTTTGGGACAAACAAACTGGCTTCCCTTAGAAAAGGATGACTTCACCAGAACACAATGTGATGCTTTGCTACAACTGGTCATGGCAAAAAAGTGCCCAGAAGGGGCTTTCTAAAGGCCACTTTTGTTGGCTGGGAGTAATACTGGCATAACACTGTCAACACTGTGCTCTTTCTCCAGTTATGATGTAATGTAGTTGAACAACCAAGGATAAGTTGGGGGAGAAACAGTGGGACTTATTTCCCAACCAGCTGGAAAGGAAGCAGTCTGCTTCCTTCAAGTACTTCAAGTTTCTGGGCTCTATAATCTCTCAAGACTTGAAATGGATGATTGACATCAGCACCATTACTAAGAGGTCACAACAGAAGATGTACTTCCTGCATCAGCTCAAGATATTCAACCTGCTTCAAGAGCTGCTGATGCACCTCTACGGAGGAAACACTGAGTCTGTGCTTTGTACCTCTATCACTGTCTGGTCTGGTGCAGCAACCATGCAGGACAGGTGCAGACTCCAATTAACAGTCAGGAATGAAGAGAGAATAATTGCAGTTAGCCTGCCCTCCATGGAGGACAAGTATATTGAGAGGCTCAAGAGAAGGACGGAAAAGGTATCTGCAGACCCCTCTCACCCTGGACATAATTTGTTTGAACCTCTTTCCTCTGGATGGCGTTGTAGGGTATTGTGTACCAAAACAACCAGACGCAGGGACAGTTTTTCCCCTCGTGCCATCATTCAGCTGAATACTTGACTCATGCTTTATGACAAGACACAGTGATTACCATAGTGCAAAGAATTCTAAATTAACTCAAGTTTTATCTAATGTGTATACATATACCAATTTATTGTTCTAATTGTATACTTTCCTATATTTCCTTTTCTCCTGGCTGCATACTTTGGATGCATGCTTACTGTTGAATATATAATTTAATTTATTCATGTTTTTATTATATGTACTGTTGTCTTGCAAGTATATTGAGAGCTGCTGTACTGGAGTCAAATTCCTCAGATGTCTAACCATGCTTGGTCAATAAAATATCTGAATCTGCTTTTCTAAAGGAAAGAGAAGATGAAAACAGGTGTTTCAATCTTCATTCTACCAAATAAGTTTGAAATGACTGAAAAGAGTTTGGGTGTCCTTGCCTTATTAAATTTCTCCTAATATTCAGCCAACATTTTGCTTCTCTGTCCTACAGATTTTAGTTCTCCTTTTCCAATCAACAGAGAACAAGGTTAGATTTGTTTTCATGCCCAGCCACCCCTTGAAATATTTGAAGACCACTATGAAGTTTTCCCTTAACCTTCTTCTCTCCAGAATAATGATACCTGATTTTTGTGACCTTTTGTTGTAAACCTTGGTTTCAAAATCACTCACCATCCTGGTCCTTATGGATCAAAACTGTGTGGTCCAGCTTGTTAAAGATCTTTTGACAATATGGAGTCCAGAATTGGGCATCAGACTGCAAATATGAACCATTGGAAGGTCAAAAGAAGACTATCCTTTCCTGTGTTACGGAAGCCATCTTTTCATTGATGCAGATCGCATTTACTTTTTCTAACAGCTACATCATATTGCTGGCTGTGCTCAGTTAAGGCATTGATGGCCTTTTTTTTGCATGAACTGCAGTTGAGTAAGTAGATTGATTGATTGTACTTGGCTGCAGAATTTTACATTTTTCCTCTGTTGAATTTAATTACTGCAAAAACTATAGTCATGCAATACCAGATTATGCCACCTTTCTTAGATTGATAGCCATTTCTCAGGCTCTCTCTTTGAAATCAAACTGTGATTAGCCCTAGAAAGAAAGCAACGGTAAACCACTTGCAAAATCTTGCCAACAGGACTTGTCCAGGCAGTTGCCAAGGCTCCAGACTGACTCAAGGTGTATGTATGTATTAATGTATGTATATCTGTATTGTGTGTGTACACACGCAGACATGGATTTCTAGTTGTAAGCTGCCAAAAGTCTATTGACTTGATCAATCAATCAATCAATCAGTCAATCTACAATCACCAAATATTGAGAGTGGGTAATTGTGTGCCTGCTGATATACCAGAGATTAACAATAATTTCAGAATTTTGCAATGATTTCCACATGCTGCTTTTCCTGCTAGGCTTATTAAATGTTTTTCAAAATGGCTTAGAGTCTCTAAAGAAAAAAATAAATTGATAAGTTTACTGGCAAGAAAGTAGACTGGAGATTTAAGAGGACTGAGATGAGAAATTAGCTGTTCTTACACGAGTCATACTCCTGTGAAGTTTGCTTTTAAAAATCTTTCATATGAAAGTTGCATTTTTTAAAAACCATGTCTAGCAACAGCTATGATGACTTTAAGCTATTCTATTCAATTGAGATTTTTCCATAGGAAGATGCCCTTGATTCTTTTCTTGTCACTACTAAAATTCTTGGCAAATAATTAAACAAGTTTTTGAGAATCTTGAACCCTAAGTTGAAATCTCTGGAGTCAGTAAAGTGGAACATCTCAGTTTAAGCTCCTGATGATAAAAAGAAAATCTCTGGACTAGACTTTTATGTTGAAAACAAACAGTACTTCCTACTTCTGCCTGTCGCTTTGCTAACCTCTTTGGGAATTGGTCTCAAGATGTACCAGCACTACAAATAATAATTCTAAAAAACTCATTTCAAGAAATCGTGTCTTAGATCCTTACTACTGTTTAAAGGTTTGACAAATGTCACCTTTCCTATTTAGGTTGAACTATCGACTTTTAGACCTCTCAAGATATGGGTCTGTATGATCAAAGTTAGCTAGTGGACTCTTGAATCTTTGGGTGAAAAGAAAAAAACCTGAAACAGAACCTAAATTGCTTTTTCCTAGCAATTTGGTCTTGGTCATGATATGGTATCTGCCAGCTGTACAGGACAATTGCAGAAATGAGCTTTTATCCCATTGGTATAGTGAAACATAAGAACACACATTGTAAATCCAGATATTTGAAAGCTGATGTGGTGTAGTGTGGACGGTGTTGGATTAGAAGAATGGGGAGACTCAGGTTCAAGTCCCTTCTTAATCTCAGAAGGTCCCTGGGTGACTTTGGACCAGTCTCTTCCTTTTGACGAATGTACAGGATTGTTGCTGAATTTGGAGAGCTGGTCTCATGGTGTATGCGAGTGACCTTGGGTGATAGGAGGAAGAGCCACAGTGTAGGCAGCGATCAGATAAGAGGCAGCTGAGCTATAGAAATAATTGGGGGGGGGTAAA
Source organism: Acrochordus granulatus (assembly GCA_032468055.1). Lineage (NCBI taxonomy): Eukaryota > Metazoa > Chordata > Lepidosauria > Squamata > Acrochordidae > Acrochordus > Acrochordus granulatus. Next base: position 130,824 of record JANHZU010001477.1, on the reverse strand, counting down.
TCCAATTAAGTAAATAAATATCTCAGAAGGATCCTCCCTAGTTTCTTGGACTATAAAGGCAAGGGGGGAGAGAGATATACTGTACTCTTTCAAAGATGCAAGATTCTGTTAATATAACCTTACAATAAAACAGAACATGTACTTCCGAATGTGCTTCTTGTCTGGACTGCCTCAAAGGGCTGCCAGCTTTTCTGACACTGCCTTAAGCCCCTGAATGAAGAGCAAAAGATAAAATTAAAGTGATTCACCAATTCATGTGCAACACGACTATATTCACCCACAAATGTAGAGAAAATCAGTTCCAGCAATTTCTCTATTTTTTTCCTTTCTTCCTTATAGATGGTCCAGCTTGGTATTTGTATTCTTATTTTTCACGTTCTGTTGGAAATATGGCTTGTTTTCTTTAAAAAAAATTAATTTCAGGGGGATTTGTGGGTATGATTTGCTCCGAAGCTGTGTGCATCCCTGATAATGTTGTTCTGGCATGTTCTGAAATGCCTATTCTTTGCAAGGCTGATAGAAGTGCGGAAACCAGAAGATCTTAATTCCCCCAAAGCCTGCAATGTAATTTAACCTTTTTTCCTGCAGATTCTCTCTGACCTTGGGGTCTTTGGTTGACTTTCTAAAATAAAGGCAGACAAGATTGAGTTGCTATGTACACAATATGCTCCAAGGAACCCTTCCAAAGCCATAAATAAAATCTGGGATGAGCATGGAAGAACAGTAACTGCAGCTGCAGTTCAGGTGCAGCTGCCGTATTCAGAATCACATGTGTCATCAAGGATGAAATTCAGGTTTCCTGAAAAAGGACAATAACAACATCCTCTATCAGCCTTCCCAGGTAGACCAGACTGAAAACACAAACAGATGTGCTGATTCTTCTTTAGTGTAAGGCTACATGAACAAAACTGTAAATCTCCCACCATCTCTTTAACAGCCTGAGAAGTGAGGGAAGTTCCTTTCTGAGTTTCTTTCTTTGCCCGTTGTGTAGCTTTGGGCTGTATCCTCTCTTATCTGATCATTCCCTAGCCGGAATCTATTCTCCCCCTCTGTCTCCCAAGGTAATTCCCACACAGCATTACACCCTCCCTCTAGAATACATGTTCCTAGCCTAATAGAGCCAATGGAAGATTTTATGTAGGTCAATGCAATTCTTATTAATTATGATTCAGAAACCCATTACTTACAGAATTATGCTTTACCTTTAGGGTGTTGAGCAATTAAACCTCTCTTTCCCCCTCGTTTTTTTCCCCCATCTCAGTCTGCACATACTTTGGCTCAGCTTTAAGAATTCCTCTGGATTTATCAAACTAGAATTCTGCCACCAAGCTTGCAAGAGCTAGTGGGTAATTCAAGAAGATTAAATACAGATATGATACCGATGACCAGCGAGGGGATTATCTTTATATGTGGCTGCAGTATAATATGTAGTTCAGCTCTGAGTTACAGCTGCTTTTTGATTAGGCTGTGTGTGGCTAGATTGGGCTGAAAGAAATTGATAGTCCACACTGAGAAAAGGGCAGTATATTGTTTAAATGCTGAGCAAAGACAGCTGATGCTTGGAAGATTGAATTGTTGAACTATTCATTCATCGTTGAGATGGACAGCCTATGGCCCTGTAGATACTGTAACACTCATCATTGTTAACCAATGGATTCAGTGTCAAAAAGAGGATAGGATGGGGAATTGTAATCCAGAAATATACTGGTGAGGGCAACAGCTGGCAAGTTAGAAGCAAAGGGCTGAGTCTACACTGCTCTGTTACAGTAACAATGCACGGGTGCAAATCATTTCTCACTCTGATTAACACTTAGTCCAAATATGATGGAAGGGCATAAGATAGAGGCTTAACATTTCAATCTTGGGATTGTTCTCTGTAGGGTTTAAATAAGAGTCCTTTACAGAGGTGGAAGCAATGGAAGCAGCATTGTGCTGTCATGCCATACAGTCTGCATCTATTTTACGTGTGTGCTGTGGTGTTGCATGCACACATGAAAGGGGCGGATCATGATGTGCTTTCATCGTTTTGGCAAACACATTGGATCTTGCGGGCTTCTCTCGCTCGAATCCAAGATTTTTCAACACAGGAGTTGGTTTCTTCTTTCTAGTAAAGGCTGTATCTGAAATAAAAGAAACTTGAGAACTGCTCTGGATTTTCTGGCTTCCAGCTTTCTAGTGAATATCAGTTTGGATGTAGCCTGTCAGTATGTTATCCAACCTCGCAGTCCTGCCTGAGTTTTAGGAATAATTTTTTATAAAGAATGAAGATGCTATAAGTAAATCTTAGTCAGGTAACCACACTCACTCCTACCTGTTGCTTTGTTCATTTATCTACAGCAGGGTTGTCCATAGCTGACTGAGGAGCTCTGGTTGGTGAAGTCTATACACCTTAAGTTGCCAAGGTTGAACACCCCTAGTCTACAGTATAATCTAGAATTCTTTCTGGGAAGGAATCACCTTTTCTTGAGCACTTTTCGTGATGCTAGCATGACTCCTTGAAATCAGTGAATTCAAGCTATTTTCTCTATTTTCTCTCTCCTGCATCTGCCTTCCCAGCAAGTATTCCCCAGTGAACTAAATTCATAATGTTATCTTTAAATGTGCATATGCACACAGATGATAAGTAGTCGCCTTGATTGTTGATTTTGGGCATCTTATTTTGGAAAAACCTGATTTGGCTTAAGATTCTACTCATGTAGCCTAATAACCCTCAACATTAGTCACTATTAAACAGAATCGTGGCTCCATTTGCTTTCTTTCTGCATTCCTCCATCCCAGATTGATGGTGTTTTTAACAGCACATCCTTAAGGGGCAATTAGTCTATGCAAAAATAAAATTCCCTCTTCTCAGTCTAAAAATATTTCCTAACAACCTAAACAAAATTTAAGGAGTTGAAAATTACTTTTTAGAGTTCCCGGTTGGAAAGCACAGCATGAGCATTAAATTATCCCCATAATTACACCAGTAATAAGCGCAACCTTCATGCAAACAATATGGCCCTTAAAGGAGAGTTGACTTTTTACAAGTATATTACACCTTCGTGTTCTCAGAGCAAGACTGGCTGGAAGGAAATACTCTTTCCTACTTTAAAATTGAAGAGAGCTTCAAGTAAACATATTTCTGAAATTAAAACAAAATCATAAAAGCTGCCCCCTCTCCTGATCTCATTCATTTCACCCTGGTTGCACAAAGAAGAGTTGAAATATTATTTATAGAATGGATGTGGCCACAGCCTTTGGGGTGAACAATGCAGGGAATTTGGATGGTGAAGATAGATTTGGGCAATTGCTTTCCCATCATCTCTCTGGATAGGCACTTGTAATTGCTCAAATGGACTTGAATGCCTGTGAGCTGTATGCTCAGAGTGATGTAATTACTATTACGATGTTGACATACAAGGTCTGTCCCTTAAGTCTGGGGTTGATAATAGGTTATCTGTGACAGTTATGCTGAGTCCTGAAGCTTACTGTCTTTGGGTTGGTTTCTGGCTGTTGATGTACAGATGAAAAAAACCTTGATAAAGCCACGACTTCTTTGGGATTGTTAAACTGCATTACCTCTGCTGCACACTAAGCAATGTACAACTCTAAGCCCTCCAAAGAGACAAATTTTCTGCATGTGGAGATTCAGAGCAAAAGATTATCTCTTGTAGATAGGGCAGTTTTTGTCCTCAGATAGTAGCTGAGATGAGAATGCAGAAGGGCTTTACTCCTTGGTGAAGAACATTTTGTTTAAATACCTTGGTCTTTAACCAGGCTGTATAGAAACCAAATTAAACTCTGCGCTAAATTGCTTGAGATTAACATCATCAAAAGTGGTAGCTAATTGGATATTGGAGGAACTCCTGGGCTTTTGTGTTTCTGGCACCATATGGATGATGATTGTTTTCCCTAGAATTATTCTTCTGTAATAATTCAAATTATTGGCTACATAGCATACACTATCCTATGGCAAAGTTGATTTCTCCTCTTAATGTTTATTGGAGTTTGAATTACTGGTTTCTAATTGTGGTCCCTTATGTGACTTTGTTTATGTAAGGTGTTTTTTTTGATCAATTTAGCCTCTAAATTGATGCTAGAGTTAAGGTTCTTTCTGTATAAGCATCTTGCCTTGGCATTAGTAGCTATCAAGAGAACAACTCTTCGTGAAAATCATAATGACCTGAAGGGCATTTGCGGCTTGTGAATTACAGGATTGCTGCAAAATGCCTGGTTAGAGTCAGTTGATGTGTGAAACAGCAAACAAGGCGAAGAACAATTTCTGGTGGACATTTCTGAAAATTGAGTTTACTCTGAACCAGTATTATGGTTAGCTTTCTGCTCTCTTTAAACTGGTTCAAGAAAGAAATAAGTTAAATATAAGATCCAGAAATTCACGGCTCCTGTTTTATCCTTGATCCATCAATGAAAATATATATTTTTTGAAGTGAGATGACTTTTTCAGTTTTTTTTTCTGGTGCTACATACTGCTTTCCAACCAGTGTGTGCGTGTATGTACATGTGTGTGTTTTGGTTTTCCTGCATCATGTTGTGTGAATTTAGTCTTTGTGGTTAGTAAACCATGGTTTATGATTTAGTATTCTGTGTGAATTCAGCCAGTTGTTTATTCGACAAATGATGCTTAAGCAATCCATAGCTTTTTTTTCAGTAGATGAACCAGCCTGAATCTTGTTACTCAAGCTATGATTGTAGCCCTCAAGCTATAATTTGTGACTTTTTAATGCTTATATTTGGCTCTCATTTTGGGTTGTAGGAAATTGTTCCATTTGTATTGGACAAATGTCATTTTCTTGAAAATAGAAAACCAATTGACTATCTTCACTTTACATATCTTATCTACACCCCTTTCAAAAATGCTCTATAGTTGAACTGATTTCCAATTTAAACTGAAACATTTTGACTGATGCTGTGAAATTCCATTACATTTTTCTTTATGCCTCTAGGTAAAATGGGGAAAAGCTAGTGCCAAATTTAAGTTTTCAAAGTGCCTCCTCATGTGATTAAGTGACTTGATTTAAAAAAAAAACTTGCATAAAATAAAGCAAGTCTTACGTGCAAAACAATATTAAATTGAAGAGATTTGACAACAATTTTCATGGGGCAAAGGTGAAACTCAAAAGTACTTGTTTTTGTAGCACCTGCTCTTCAATATCCTTGATAAATATTCATTCATGAGCTGTTACAGTAATTAAATCCCATTGCAAAGGGATGTGCTAAAGAGTCTCTGGAGGGGACATATATTCCAAATGTAATCTTGCAAATTAACAAAGCTGTTTGATTATTTAGTGGTGTTAGTATGCTAATTTCCCCTCTATGTTAATCTTAACTAAAAAGAAAGAGGAGATTTCCCTTTCTCTTAAAACTACATGGTTGCAGTCTCTTGATGTTGGTTTATGCATTTTGCTAAGCCCAACATTGTTTGTGTGGTTTGGGTTTAACACTTCCTGTGAATCCAGGGAGGTGAGCTGATGAGGCAAATGCAGTTTTGTGTGATATGAATCAAGTCAATGGATGGATCTGGCTATACATTTACACCTACCTCCTTTTCTCTGGTGCTCTGTCAGGCAGGATGGCTATTGGAGTACAACAATTCTTTGAACTGAACCCTTGGCTTTGTTTGCATGTTATAAGAAAAATGCCCACTTAAGTAAGGAGCCCATGTGCTTGGGGATAGACAACAAAGTACCTTCTACTGGTATGCACCACTAACAGTGATTATGGACTCTTCACAAAAGAGCCCCAAAGCCCACAAGGCTACAGGTTATATACCCTCTGACATAATACATAAGAATTCCAAAGGTGAAGTAGATATAGCAACATTTGCAAATGGAAAGTAGAATAAGAACACGGGGTGCTTACTATAGGCTGTTCCAACTCCTTCAAATTCTTCTTTTCTAAGGAAGCTCCAAGCCAGCCTTTTCTACAGATACTGCAAATAAAGAATGTCCTTTATTGCACCATATATTGGTTCCTTTCACACCAAAGAAATGATAACGACAACTTGGGTTTTATTACTGGTCTCTTTTCCCTTCAGGGTCACTAGACAGTTTCAGCTGGCCTGCTTCTTCTACTGCACAATTCAAAATCCCTTGCAGCAATCATGTAAGAATGGAATGTTATTTGTCCCCCACAATACCTTCTATCCAATAGCTGGAGCTTAATCCCTGAGCTAGGACTTAATTTTACCCAATTTAGGGTAATAATTCTTTTTGGAAGTAAGTAACGCTTTGAGCATGCTATGGGCCATTGGCTCACCTACTCCCAGAAGATCTAAATACTAAATCATTATTAATAAGTACAGATTTTCAGAATTTAGCTTGTCTGCTTCTTCGTTTTATGCGATTGGAATTCAGCAAGTTTCATTGCTGAGGAGTAAGCTGGAAGTGAGATTTTAAAAGAAGCACTGTTAATAAAGACAGTGCAGATGGTGCCCTTTGTTTGGAGAATTGCTTGGTTTAACATACAGATGGTTAACCTGTGTCCCTATAGATGTTGCTGTTACTACTGTGCTTAGTAATATCTGCCAGCATGGCCAACTGAAAGTCATAGGTGAACAACATCTGGAGGGCAAGGGATTTCCTATGTGGATATAGGGTTTTCTTTATCCCAAGGCTGGTTTCCAGAATCCATTTTCAGTACTAGGGATTTCCTCTCCTTGCCTCTTAGTCCAACAAGTATTTTTTCTTACCAACTATCCTTCTCAAGATAAAGGCTTTGCCTTAGAACTTCTCTCAGAAGAAAGGACATATTGATAGAGTACTTATGCATGAAACTCTTGCGCATATTTAATGATAAGGTGTGAAAAAGGTCTATGTGAATATCCCATTTTATGTTGTATCATCGAGCATTTTTCATAACAAACTTCAGTGACATAAAAGCATGTCTTGATGTCCTGAAGCTAAGGACACAATTCTTGTGTCATATAGTTGTGATGCATAATGTTATGATGTGCAATGTGTCCTGATGATACTGAATTACAGTGATATCAAAGGATGTTTTGATGACCTGAAGTGAAGGACATTGCTTAATTTTATTTATTTATATTTAATTATCATATTTAAAAAGTGCTCATCTCCCTCTGGGAGGGACTCTGGGTGGTATACAGTAATACTTGTAAGGATATGTGGGAATGTCTTTGAGGGACAGGAGGCAAAGATGCTGCCTAGGGAATGGTCAGATAAAAGGCAGCAAAGCCCACTGCTGCAAAACAGGCCGAGAAAGAAACTCAAAAAGGATCCTCCCTAACTTATCAGGTTGTAAAAAGAGACAGCAGGAGATTTGTACGTTCAGACTTGCAAAGTTCTGTTAATGTAGCCTTGCAATAAGGTAGAAGTAGCTCATCTTGTTGCACTTCCAGTCTGGTCTACCTGAGAAGGCTAACAATACTCATCCAATAATGTTATATTTGCCCTTCTATGTTGTTTATGGAACTATCTGCCATTGGTGGTATGTAGCTCCCCTGGTTTCTCCTCCTTCCATGAAAAATTCTAATAGAGAGCATTTGTGGCCAACAATTCCCATGGGATTTTTTTCAGGATAGAAAGGAGGCTTTAGAGTGATAGAGAAATGTGTAATCCTGTCATCGCAGTCCTCCTCACTACATGAGATGGATTGTATTGTGCTTAAACTGTATTTACATGTACAGTGGGAGAAGACAATATATCTCATTATACAATTCAGTGCATACGATTTCTGAAATTGGACTCTGCACAGGGGATTGTGCAAGGAGAGGAGACTATAGACCAAATAGAGTAGACCATGGACCATAATCCTTTGCCAAGAACCCATGATAAACAGTTCAGACGGAATGCAAGCTGGCCCATCTGCCATTGCTTGAGAATTACGTTGCCAGGATATTATATTTTCTCAGGGAGTCATGTGTTGATTGGCACTCGATCATTTTAAAATGGTTGTGAAAGGTTGCTGGCATACATTGTAGAACCTGCTAGTCTTTAACAGCTTGGAAATTTAATTAATGTGCGAAACAAGCAACTTTGGAAGGTGTACCTCAACTTAATTAGTAAGCAACCTGAGGTTGTTCGCATAACTAATCAGGGACTACATTAAAAAAAGATACGTGGAAACAGCATTGGGAAAAGGAGGTTGCCTTGATGCTTGGACTATTTCATGTTAACCTTTGCTTGGAATGGTGTCTCCACAGATTTTCTAGAAAGAGAATTGAGTGCCCTGAAATCTTTTGGTGCTGCTAACAGGATAATTATCTAGAAACTAAGAAAGTGTACAGAGATTAATCCGATACACTTGGTTTGTCATTCTTCCAAAATCTTAGAACTGCAAATTCTTTGAGGCTGGGTTGAGAAGAAGTTTCTGTTCATGCTTTCAACACGCCATGTTTTGCCAGTCTCATTTTGATGTTTTTGACAGAGCTCATCTATAGGGCTGATATTGGCTAATTTTGGGGGGGTGTCTCCAAGTCAGTCTTGACTCTGGGCAATAAACTGGGTAAATCATAGTTATTTTGGCAAGATTTTGGAGGTGATTTGCCATTGCTTCCTTCCTGGGGTTGAGAGAGAGGGACTGGCCGAAGGTCACCCAGCAGGCTTTGTGGATAAGGTGAGACTAGAACTCACAGTCTCCAGTTTCTAGCTTGGTTCCCTAACCACTATAGCAAGCTGGTCCTTTATGGATTGACCAATGCAGGATTTACTGTATATTCATCTTTTGTTCAGAAGATCTCCAATGGTTTCTTAGGCTTGACATATTGGTTGGGTTTTTGTGTCATGCTGTGCTACAATGTGGTTTGTTTGGTTCTGGATTAATATGATAGCTCAATGTGACATACATAATCTAACCCTTCCATTGAGGCTTGTAATGGCTCCGTGTGGGATGTGAATCTATTCATGGTGGCTTTTCAACCAAATGCGGTCAGAGTAAGCCAGCGCTTAACATTATGCTCCAATCCAACCATTTTTTTTTCACAGTACTCTGAAAGTTATGAGGATCAGCCCACATGTGCTCCTTTTGCATTCTTTACAGGAGAACAACAGAATGAATTCTTGCTCGAAAAATTATTGCCATAATGAATGCGAAGCACTTTGAAAAACACTTGAAATGCAGTATTCGAATGCTGGTTACCCATTACAGTTCATTTTGCCTTTTCATTCCTTGTTTCCTTGACCCTGTTTATTATACTGCACAATACTGTAGGGTAGAACAGTGTTTAGATTTGATTTAGAAAATGTGACAGGGCGAACCCAGCACCTTTTTCAAATTAAATTCTAAGCACTGCTGGAGTTACGACTGTAAGACATGCTGGTCATTAAGCAGGTCACCAAGGGACCACCGCACCCAATTTAATGACATATTGTGGCAGTTATTACACGAATGCCGCAGTTGCTAAGGGAGTGCCATGGTTGTTAAGAAAACCCATTGTACCCAATGAGTGTTTTTTTGCCAGAAACTGGATGTAAACACTAGTTTCTGGCAAAAGAATATTGTAAATCATGGTCATGTGATTGTGATATGCTGCAAATGGCCACAAATGCAGGCCAGTTGCCAAGCACCCAAAATGTGACCATGTGATTGTGGCAGGGGGGTGTCTGTCGGAACTTTGAAACTGGTAAATATGTTGATGATTCTCAGTCATCCACATAGAATTGTCTGGAGATTGAGCGGTAAGACATGGGTGCTAAGTACCTTTTTTGGGGTTCATTGTATCTTCAAATGGTTCCTAAGTAACTGGTTGTAAGTCAAGGACTACTTGTAATAGGTGACCTTTTGAGTCTAGGGGTACTGGTGGAAAGTGAGTGGGATCATATGCCTTATCTGGGTGGAGATTAGTTGTGTGGATTTCCTGTTTCGTTGGTTGTATTTTTTAAAACTCTGCTTCTAGTTAGAGAGCCAGTAGATCATAGGGCTTGAGATCGTCAAGCATGTCACCCTCTTGTAGCCCACCTCACCCTGAAGGTTTGCGATTCCAGGGTCAAAATGAAGACAAGCCTACCTACCGGCTGCTTTGAGTTCTTTGAAATAAGTTAGTCTGGAAACGCACAACTGAAGTGGGCAGGAAACCCTGCGGTAAATTTACAGCAAACCCTTGAAAAGGGCTTTGCCCTTTGGAGGTCAGCAGGGTTGATATTCTTGGCTTAGCACCAGCGTGAACCTTCTCCAAGCCCAGAGCAACCAGGAGGGCAGTATTTATTTATTTTGTTTTGAGTCTCTGTTTTATATGAAGTATGCAATCGGTTGGCTGACCAGGTCATGCAAATCCCTTCTGTGTTTGGGGGCTGGTGGTGATTCTGCTAGTGGGGTTGGCATTCTGAGAGCGGCATGCTCCCTAAGCATTGGGAACCTTTATAAACATCCCAGGCTATTAAAGGAGCTCAGGAGAGGCTCGGCGGCAGAGATTTCACTGCCAGAAACACGCTGCAATATTGATTACATGCTTGGTGTTCTCTTTTAAATAGATGTTACGGTTGCCTACTGTATTAAGCAAGGGCACAAACTGATTAGAATCGAGGAGTGCGCTATGCAGATTGCTCCAGAGACAAACGGCTTGGCAGATTGTTGCTATTCACTGTCTATTATTTGAAAAACAAAGACAGAACAGGAATTAATGTAGCAGCAATAAAGATATCTGTGCTCAAATCATGTTGGTGAGCAACAGCAATTACTGCAGGCCTGGCATGTACTAAATTATCTTCCCAAGTGTTTTTTTTTTAATTTTATTTTGTTCTTGCTTGTGCATTTGTTAAAGGGAAGTTAAAGAGAAACGCCATTGGGAGGTATTTCTGTTCTTAGCCCAGGGAATGCAAGATGTTGTAGAAGCCGGGATCTTCCCATGGACTGTGGCCTGGCTGTCAGTTCCCTCATGTGTGATGTCACCAAGGCAGATTTCTGATGATTGCAGTATTTGGAGGCTGGATTTGGCCCAGTGACTGCCACTTACCAACCAGAGTGTTTGACTCTGTGCAAGTATCCCCACGTTTCTGCATGTAGCTCTTTCTATATTTCTAGATGAATAAGGGTGTCTGTTACCCAAAGAGTTTTGAGGGGCAAGGAGTAGGAAGGGGTTTGTAGTCTCATTTTCTTCAGGGGAGCTTATTTTTCTTCCTGGTGCTTGGTTATTTAACAGCTGTTGGTTTCTTCTTCCCTTTTCTGCAAAATTCTAAATCTGCCATCTTGGTTGGAGAGGTTTTTGCGGGCCTGAAGATCACACTGCTTGCAATTAATTCAGTCACATGGCAGTCTAAAACTGAACCTTTGCTAATATTTTTAAAATGGTGGATTTGAAAAACTATCAGATTGGTTCTTCTAAACTTCCTGAGCGACGGACAACCATTTAACCATTTGCAATCTTTGATTTTTTTTGATCATTCAGAATGTTGAATTATAAACCATGGAAGGGGGATTTCTGACAATTTCCCCACCTTCATGATTATAATTCAAGTTAAGCCACTGAAAGGATCAATAGGCTAATTTTCTGTAAGTTTTCTCTCCCCTAAAATAAAAACATAGATTTAAAACGTTGGCCAACTCAGGACAGTGACATCATTCTTCCACTGACATGCCCCTTAGAAACCTTCCGATGCTGGAAATATCTGTTTTAAGTGTTTTTTTTTTCTTTTAATAATTTACAATATCTGAGGACTTGTCAGAGCCAGAACAGTGGCTAGTGATATCTCTTGTCAGAGCCAGAACAGTGGCTAGTGATATCACTGTTCTGGGTAAAAACCAACATTTTAAATCCATGTCTTCCCAGTGGTTGCCACATGTTTTCTTTATGGCTATTTCTGTATTCCTCTACATTATGGGAACTCTCAAGAGCACTTAGATCACACTTCCTTTGTGCCCAAGAAAAATCGGACTCACAAAGTGGAAATCTGGGAAATCTTCCCTCAGCAGCTGTAAGTCATAATTATGCTGTTATTATGCATGATCCCAGGAACATTAGAGCATGTAGTCACATTTTCATTAAGTGAACATCCATAACCTTTCTTGCTATAGATTCAGGGCGCAAGCTTTAATTTGTGGTGAATACCTAGAAATGTCACCATCTCTTTGAAGTGTACTTGTGGGACTGTAAATTTTAAATTGTAATAGGATTCATATCAATAGAACATTTTCTCATTTGTGTTTCTCATCTGATTTTTCCTTCAAATGGCACTTACGTTATAGCCTACAAGTACATTTCCATTCTTTGCCTGAAAGTATGCTTGCACTTTTTAAATTCTACTTTTCTCCCAATTTCACAGTCAAAGTTTCATTTTTGTCTCTAGAACTCCGTGAGCTTTACTGTATAATGGACACTGATTTTGCATTTTGTTTTTTAAAATCATTTGTTTTGTTTTTAATCTGCCTCTTTCAAGTTTGGTTATTACCTATCTTTTCTTAGTAAGCACTTCCTTTATAACTGCTAACCCTGAAGGCAACTGTAGTAATCTCCAGTTATGACCCTGAAAGTGTTCAGCAGTTGTGTCCAGTTG
>JANHZU010001477.1:80593-93903 GCA_032468055.1 Acrochordus granulatus | reverse complement strand
CAGAGTCCACATGCAGGATCCTGAAGTGGTTTGGATAGGAACAGATTCTGAAATCAAACTCAAAACAATGCAAGGCAAAATGATTTTTTGAAACACGGAGTAACTACTTAAAAGCATCAGAATAACACAAGTACAGGTAGTCCTCAATTTACAACCATTTAGCAACAGTTCGAAGTTAACAGCAGGGCTGAAAAAAGTGACTTGCAAATGGTGCTCACGTTTACAACCATCGCAGCATCCCCAAGGTCATGTGATCAAAATTTGGGTGCTTGGCAACTGTCATGCATTTTCAACAGTTGCAGCATCCTGGGGTGATGTGATCTCCATTTGCGACCTGGATTTGCTTAATGACCACAACATTCATTTAATTCCTGCAGTGATTTGCTTCACAACTGTGGCAAAAGAGGTTGAAAAATCAGGCACGATTCCCTGAACTGCCTTGCTCAGTAACAGAAATTTAGGTTCCAATTTTGGTCATAAAATGAGGACTACCTGTATTTGAATGGGACACACTTGTGAGAAGTTGAACCCATCACAGCTATTTAGAGTTTGCTCAAGCAGCAGTGGTGGCCTGGTTCACATATTGTTCAAGGAGATGCGTGCAACTATTTTTGCTGAAACCTTTTCTTTCTAACGAGAAGTAACATCTCTATGCTTTTAAAGCCCCCATTTCAGATCCAAAGCATTATGCATGAATGCATGGTTAAAAGATGTTTCCCCCAACTTTAAAAACAAATCATTATTGCAAGCACACGGGTTCTATCGTTAGTAATAACGGAGGAAAAAAGATGAGCTAAATGCCAAGTGATATTTAAGCCAACTCTTATTATTAAATCAAAGCACCCTGAGATAAAAATCACTTAATTAAATTCTTTTCTATTTGCTAAGCCTCCAGATCAGTGTTCAGTTGGGACAGGGTGGAGGTAAATAATAATACTCTTGTGATTTCAAATACCAACCACTGTATTCATCTCATGAAAAATTATTCCAGTAACTATCACTTTTAATATATTGCTTTTTGTAGCTGTAAATTGATCTGGTTTACAGTTGCAGGAAGAGTGGGTGCGGGGGGGCCTTTAACATTCATTGCGGGAGCATATTCTGACTTTAGAAATTTTGCAGACTTGTGGTTTGCTGGAAGATGAACAAAACCCCTTGATTGGGTTCACCCAGCTCTGTGCACAGCTCCGTTGACCAACTAGGATTTGTGGCTTATGTTTGGGAAGGCAGCAAATTGGAGCTTGTTCATGAAACCACAACTGAGCAAGTGAAAGGACCCCAATCATTGCTGGAGAGGACAAACAGATGAATCCAAAAGGTGGAAATTTCACAGCCACTACACGGGTGAAGAGATGATGAGAAAATGCTTGCTTGCTGGAACGTTGACATGCAATTACTCCTCAACTTACAATCATTTGTTTAGTGACTGTTCAAAATTACAATGGCACTGAAAAAAGTGACTTGTGACCGGTCCTCAGAGTTGCGACCATTGCAGATCCCCCATGGTCACATGATCAAAGTTCAGGCCCCTGGTAACGGCATGCGTTTCCGATGGTTGCAGAACCCCGGGGTCTCGTGATTGCCGAGTGACTGACTTCCCCAGCTGGTTTCTGACAAGTGAAGTCAATGGAGGAAGCTGGATTCACTTAACAACTACAGTGATTCGATTAACAACTGTTCCAGAAAAGGTTGCAAAATCAGGCATCACTTACTTAACCACCACCTTGCTTAGGAGTGGACATTCTCGCCCCAGGTGTGGTTGGAAGTTGAGGGCTACCTATATTTGGCTTCGCATTGACTTACTGAGCACATATTTTCTCTGTTTTTGAGCTGATTCACTTCCATGCTGGATGCGTTCACACTACATGCTTAATGTGGATTAGAACATCTTCTGGTTTGTACAGGCTGAGCTTCCAGATTATGTTGACCCCAGATTAAGTTTGACTTCCAGATTAAGTTTAACACTAACCCACTTATTGAATGCGACATGCAAGAAATAGGTCTTGGTTTGGCCTCTTGAGTGCACACACGTGGCATCTCCTATTGTGGCTCTATGTTGGTGCTGAAGAGGTGAGAGCGGCCTGTTCAGGAGGCAACTGTCTCTGGGAGGTGGCTAGCAGCACAGCTCTCAGGTCCACGAATGCTTGTGTGGTGGATGAGCTGAACTCCCGTAAAGATGGGGCTCATGCAGCGGAAAGAACGGAGCCCTCCCACCACCCCGGCACAGCTGTTTCATGTTCCAAATAACAGCAATTAAACCACGAAGGAAGCAAGCGAGATGCACCTTCCTCAACAAGGGCACTGCTTTTGTTCTTCCCTTCCCTCCCTCTCCTTTCATGGTCAAGATAACAAAGAAACAACCGAGGTTGGCAGAGCTGAGCACAGCATGAAGCAGTGCTTGTGCCAAGGACAGAGCCAGGGGTTTTGCTTTTATTCCCGTTCCCTTCCTCGGAAGGGCTCTCAGGTTCAAAACGTCTCCAGTTGCCAGGCTGAAGGAGAAGCGCGGGAATCGTTGGATTGGAAGGAAGCCTCCTTCCCTTGGCCGCTGCCTTTTCTCCGATTTTGGGTTCAGGAGTTCTTCTTGGAGCCTTTTCCAAGGGCTTCTGGGTGTCTGCTGAGGCTTCACAACCGAGTGCAAGAAACAGATGTTGAAGGTCTTGGAAGAAGTCATCAGAAAGAAGGCCAAGTTCCTGGCTCTGGACTGCCCATTTCTGACTGAAGAGAGATCTGTAACAAAGCCAGGTACTTTCCTAGACATCCAAGGAGCTTTAGCTCAGGGACAAAGCCCCTAATCTGCATGTTGATGTTCCTCACAGACCAGAAATTGTACCTCTGCTTCACACCTGGGCAGCAAATGCAGTGCAAGGACTTGAGATGAGTCTGGGTTGTGATCTGATAAGCTTCCAGCAATTTGATTCTGAGTCTCTTTTCCTGAGATCCTCATTTTCTATCTGCATTATTATAATTACAGTAATTTTCCATTTTTATTCCTCCTCCTCTGATTTATGGCTTGGTGCAAGGAATTGCACAGCAGATCAAGGAGTATTAGAAATACGATTCTTGCCTTGATATTTTTTCCCCTCCCAAAAGGAAACTGGAACTGTTCCATTCAGAACGATAGCCTGTAGTGGTGAGGCTTATGCACATCTGGAATGGGCATTTTGACCCTTGGACCTCACAAGGCAGGGATTTAAGGAAATGCCACTAGTTGCCTTTGATGGGCTAGAGAGGGAGAAATGAACGCATTTCCCCCCCCCATAAATGGTACTCTCCTGTGGTCATGTGGCTGCATTTTGGGCACTCGGCATTTGCAGCCATTTGCTGCATATTCAGTGATCACACAACCATGTTTTATAACAGTTTTGCTGAAGACCGACATTTGCTTCCACTTTCTGGCAAAACCAGGCCTAGCGAACCATTGGTTCACTTAACCACTGTGGCATTGGATTAACAACCAACGCATACACTTAAGGACTGTGGCGTTTGCTTAACAACCACCGCAAAAGTCATAAAATTGAGTCAGTTGTGTGGGTGACCCGATTTACAACTCTCACGACTTACAACTGTGATGGATAGTCTCCACTACAGTCATAAGTCAAGGACTTCCTATATTAGCATTCCAGTTCCCAGCTATTTAGGGGAGAGGGGTGCCATGCGTTTCCAACAGTGACCCTTGTAGCCGTCCATGGTTCCACTAGTGCAATTCGGCAACAAATCACTGTATTATAGTGGCACATTCCCTCCACCCCGATAATAAAATAGTTGCCTTAAGCACAAATGGTCAAAAGCCTGACCCTGCCCATATGAATTTACTCAGCACTGTTGAATTGCAGAGCCACCGCTTCCTGCCTTTTGGGAGTCTCGAGGTCAGAGGTCAACAGTTCTGGGAACAATCAGGTGCCGGAGAAGCTGCAATGCTCCTTGTTTTTTCACTGCCATAAATAGCTCCTGTGGCTTTCAGGATGTCACTGGAAGTGGAGAAAGCTCTTGACAGGCGGTGAAAAATGGTGGCTGAAATCCTGCCATAGATCATTGTCGTCCTCCACGAGCGTGGTTGCGTGCCGCGTGAATTAGCCTGAGATTGATCTACTCCTTATGGACTGGTTAAGTCACCGTCGGATTTGCTTCTTCGGAAAGTTGTCAGCTGGGCTGGTTTGCCAGTCCCTGGCAGCTTAGCTGAGGATTTTGCCACTTCCCCACAAATCTGCTCCACCATCCTCCGGTTTTGTTTGCGGTTACAGACCGGTCTCGCTTCTCAAGGCTGCCAATTTTGTGTTGTGGCATACTTAAGCCCATTCCTTCCTTTTCTTCTTTCAATCTGCTATTCAAAGAGAGAGAGAGAGGGAGAGGGAGAGAGAGAGAACCCTTCCGCAAAAATGTGCATTAAAACATTAAAGATTTAAACTTTTAAAGATCTCAGAAAGAGATGGGTGAATCTCTCTCTTTTGATTTGTCGTTTTTTTCTCCTCCAAAGTGCAGGTCAGTTTGTCCTGTTTTGGTATTCATTTCCATGTTTGAAATTAAAAAGTTCCCGAGAAATCTTTTTTGTCTTTGCACATTCCTTCTCAAGGATAGAGGTCTCTTTTTCTGCCTTGTTACCCCCAAATGTATTTTGCAACCTCGCTGCATGGAGTATTTTTTTTCTGGACACATTAAAATTCTCTTTGCTGTATGGAGAAATGCTATGGACAACTTCCCGTGTGAAGCTATTCATTTATTTTATTTTATTTACACTTTATTTTATAAATAAAGTGGCAAACACAGCTAATACTCCTTCCTCCTCTTATTTTCCCCCCAACAACAACCCTTGGAGAGTGACTGGCCCAAAGTCACCCAGATGGCTTTTGTGCCTAAGGCAGGACCAGAACTCATAGTCTACTGGTGATTACCCCATTTATTTTTTAATTTTTCACACTTGGAGATCAGGATGCAAATACTTCTCCACAGATATGGAGCAGATTTGGAGAAGAGCTGAGCCTAACGTGTCTACGACAGGATGAATGCTGGCTTGTGTTTATCAAGGAAAATGAAGCATTGTCACCTCACCACTGACAGTTCATAAAGCTCTGGCTTTCCTTTTTACCGTTGTAATCTTGTATTTTCCTAGCAATGTGAGACTGCCTGCAGAGCTTGCTTTTCCTTGCTAGCACTTTCCAGGACGGTGATGTGATCATGGGGGGACAAACCTTCAATCTGGTGTCCTCCAGGTGGTTTAGACTACAACTGCAAGCCATCTCAGTGAAGATGACCATTGGTGAGGAGTGGTAGTTGTAGCACATCATCGTTGGTTTGAAAACGGCTAGTTGAGATAGCGCAATATTCTAACTTGGTATAAGAAACTTTCCTATGTCCTTAATTAAAGCAGACTCATGGATTAGACCAAACTTCCAAGCAGGAATGACGATACAGATATTTCCCATTAAACCCTAGCATCTGATACTTTTGTTTCTGAAGGTGGAGATTATTTATTATCGAACTTAGCTTCTAAATCTCTCCAGTGTTTGTCTTCCATGAATATACCTATCCAAGTTTAACAAATTTGGTTCTCCAATGTTCCTGTCCATCAATGTGTTGGCAGCAACTGCCATAAATTGGAAGTTGGCTTCAGGACTGGACGAGAAACCAAGTTTGGCCCATGGGCTTCTCGATGGCTATCCAGCTGTAGTCCATAGACTCTTTGACTGTATATATAATTTTAGAATGAACAAGCTGCTGAACTTTAAAAAATAGGCTAGAAAATGACTTTGTAAGCAGGTCTCATTAATCCTATTAGATTTCGCACTTCAAGAAGACTTTCGGCCTTCTGAACTGTTTCCTTCTCTCTAGAGATGCTTTTGAACAGCGCCACTTTGATAAGAATTCTGCCTCTGAGAAATACTTGAGTAAAAATTCCCATCTCGACATTAGCAAGAGATATTTTCAGTCCTATTAATCTTTCTTCCATTGATTACTGCCGGGTTTTCAGCAAACAGGGTTGTCGTCGTCATCACTGTTTTGAATTCTTTGTGATGTTCCAAATGGTATTCCTGAAAAAGGAAGAACACAATGCTGGCTCTTTGAAGGAAACGAGCAACTAAAAAAAAAAAAAGTAATTTTCCAGAAAAGGATGTTTTTAATAATGCCTCCAGTTTCCTAATTAACTCTTTAAAAAAGGACTCATTGGGTCTGACCACCAATTATATTATGTCATCTTTGAAAATAATAATATGACACTGAGTTAATTTCCAGTGTAAATAAACCTTCACGCCAAATAAATAGTTTAAAGGTGAACAAATAGCTATAGAAAAAGCTCCCATGAGGTATCCAGGTACTCATTGCTGCTTACTGTATTGATTTGTTTCAATTTATGTAGCTGCCCATCTTACTTAGTGATTCTGGGATGCTCGCTAGTTAAAAAATGATGAAAGTCAAATGAATTAAAACAATTAACCAAAAAAACATAAACGTGGAAAAGTGCCAACCTACAATACAATACATGGACAATACAACCATCTTGCATGCTCTCCATGACTGTGGGTCTTCCAGGACTGATGTCTTCAGAGACTTCCTAAAGGCCAGCAAGGTTGGGGCCACCTAACCTCAAGGGAGATAATGTTCTGGAGGACAGGCGCCACACAGAACAAGTTCTCCTTCTGGGTACCATCAGATGGACCTGCAACATGCCCCTTCTGCTAGATCTGCTTTCGGGTACCATTGGGGGCACGCATTGTGGGTGCCAATTAGACAGGCCCAAGTATAGAATGATTCTTCCAAACTGAGTTTTTTTGTTGTTTTACACTTAAAGACAAAACTTGCTAGACAGAGGATCTACTATCTGTATCTACAATATACCCTGTTAGCGCAAAGGATTAGACTTAGACGATGCAGTTCTAGCTAACAGATTTATTGATGTTATATGGTTACAAGAATTTCCCCAACTGCCCACTGAACATCTGCACTCCCCAGATAAAACTAATGGTTCTCATGAGGGTTTGGACCTCTGACACTTGTGCTTGTGTAGTGACTCAAGGCTGATTCCACTCTTGACATCTGGCTCTCCCTTTCCATACCTGGGACTATTAGGAAGGTACTGTCTTTACCCTCTTTCTCTCACACATGATATCCGGGCTTAGTTGCCTCTTACTTCTCTGTGATGCACCCCCTCCCTCCTGGGAATCCACCTCCTTACTATAACAAATAATCCAACCAATTTCCATATGCGCAATGGGTAGAAGGGCACCAGCTTTCCAATGGATCCAAGGGCAGAATATCTTGAATTGCTCCTTGTTTCCTTTCCCAGATAACAGATTATGCATCTTCTGGGGAATGGAATTTAAGGCCTCTTCTTCGACATTCTGAATAACACTCAACATTTTCCCCCTGAAAATATATCCATCTTGCTTGTAAATAATGGAAACAAATATTATCCAAAAAGACTCTCTGCCTATTGGAGATCTTGTAATATTTATCTGCTGTATTCCAAGTGATGGATTGGTACTAACAGTCTCAGCAACTGCTAATTGTGGGTAAATAATGACATTTTAATACTGATTGCTATCTAATAGAGCCTATTACTTTTTTTTCTCCTAAAAAATCCTAGTTTGAGCAGATGCTCCCTGACTAAATGGCATTTCTTATTAATTTAGCATGCTTAGAGCAGAACAATTTTATTTTAAGCAATTTCTTATCTATACTTGCTATTAATTTTAAGCATTTATAAATAGTTTACAAAAGGCCTAGGGATCAAGTTGGAAAGCAGATAAGATATTTGTACTTAAAAACACCTGGGTTTCAGTTTCTGATTCTGTAATATATAATTTCAAAGCACATTATTAAGCTATATGAAACGGTTTGGAAGTTCTTACACTTTCCGTCTTCTGTGCTCTCTGAGTTAATTACTTTCTTCCTTGCTGGAGGGGAAACCTTAGTTTGCTGTTATAGCGAAACGAGCAAACATTGATTTCTGCTTGCTTTTATTGACTTGCAAACTAAAATCAAACCCTGATTTACCATCCTTATCTGGAGGGGCCACCAAAAATGAAAATTTGCCCATTGGGAAATGAGAAAGTTATTGATTAAGTAGAGCATGTGGATAGGAAGGAGGACGAGAAGCAGTGCACACAACCAGGACCCACTTTTGGCTTGTTTCTGTGACACCATAGTATGGTTTTGGTGTTGCGTCTGATTTCTTTTATGCGTGGGAATGTTCTAACAAGCGCTTGAGGGTTGAAATCTGTACCACCTTTGGGAAGGTTAGTCCAGTTTAAATCTTGCTATAGGCTTATTAGATATTTGATAATTGGGTTTGGATGGATGGAAATTTGCTTGGCTGAGCTCACTGCTCTGGATTGTTTTACCCATGATGCATTTCTTCTGACCAGAAGCCTGAATCCAAGCTTATTCTTGGTTTAGGTTAGTCTTTAGAAGAACTCCAAGAGACCGTCTTCACATCTGCGCTCACAGCTTTGCACTGGTGTGTGACTTGTTCTGAACAAAGTACAGAAGACTAGGAGTGAACTCCAAAGCCCTGTATAGCTCCAAGATGCTTTCCTTATGATTTTTCCTACTGTCCTGATCGTTTCCCCCTATAGATGCTCTAGGCTCAAGCCGTCTCTACAGCCACACCAATCCTTTGGAATCATTTCCCTGCCAAGTTGAGAGGTCTTCCTCCTCGCATGGTTGTTAGTGAAGCCCTAAAGCATACGTTTTAAAGCAAGCATTTCTCTGCTTTAATTGCTTTTAATTACTTTTAAAGTCTTGGGGTTTAGTTCTGCTTTTATCCCTTGCTAAAAATTGCCAAAAGAAATTAGAAGTGCAAGAAGGTAGATGAACACATAAATGACATTTCTGGGTCTTGAGATATGAACTGGAAGAAAATAATTCAGGAATTGGCAAAGGAAAAGCCATGGTTTATTCGCCTACCTGGAAAATTGGCCGGATTGGCTGACTTCTAAAAGAACTGAGTTTTTTTCAAGCTGCATACAAATCAGCTTGAATTATGGTTTAGGGGATGAGTGCACCTGCCATTCATTCATGCTGGTTCACTGAGCCATGGTTGAAACCAACCACAACAGTTCTATAATACTAAGCCAGGATTTCAACCCTAGTTTGTTGAACACATTATAAAGCTGTCACTTTCACATAACACTAAGTCATAAATGTTGGATTTACAAAGTCCAGGTGAGTCAAATGTGTCACTGTTGTGTGCTAGTGAGAATTTTCTTGTTGAGCCTTTCACTGTTTCACACTTTTGAATGAAGAGTGAATCTCATGAACTTGCAAAAAATCACCTTCATGTGTACACACACACACAACATAAGTTGTTAGATTAACACCCTATCTTTTCTTCAGGAGGTTGGGATAGATAACACTCCTTCCCATCAAAAACAACCCTACAAGTTAGGCTGAGCTGAGAGTGATGGGTCCAAAATCACCCTGAGGGGCTTCCTGGGCTGAACTTGGCCTTAAACCTGGGTTTTTGCAAAAGCTGATGGAACTAAGGGATGTTTCATACCTTTTTTGAAAACAAATTTATATAGATAAAGAGCTCGATAATTCTGTTAGATACATCTGGGGGGCTTTTATACTCCCCCTTTTCTCTACCCCTCAATCAATTTTTTCTCAATCTTCCACTTTTTCTGGAATGATGACAAAGCAGCTTCTTTCCTTTTCCTAAAGAAATGAATTAGCAAGTCTCTTTCAGAAATGAAAATTGGCCTTTCCTCCCATCTCTTGACCCCATTTCAATGGTGACTGTGAGGGGTCTGAAAAGAAGCCAGCAAGGGAAAAACTCACACACTGCTGCGTGATCTCCTCCATTGTGTAATTGGTCCATCCTGCATCATGGCAAGGTTGGCTTTTTTTCTTAACAAAATCACCTTTGCTTCTATATTTTCCTACTCAGCAGAAAGAAGCCTAGCGTATTTTGGAGATTATTTCCAAATGGAAAATCTTCCACACAACTTTTCCTAATCATAGAGAATTCTTGCAACTTTCAAAGTACATTTGTTTTTGTTTTTAATGCACCTACACTTTAACCTTTTCTCAAAAAAACATGCATCTACTTTTTCATATGCAAATTTTCCTAAATCTCTGCACTTCTAAAAATCTTTTCACCGTATACATTTCTTCCAGTCTGTTTTTAAACAGAGAGCGGTGTTCACTAGTGGGGTCCATTGATTCTTGCCTCTCTGTGTGTGATGAAAATTGTTAGGGTTCATTGGCAGTTCTGGTTTCATAAGCTTCAGTGTGTACAGTATTTATAGGTGCCATCTTGACTTTTTCATCCTCCATTGCAGACATCCCTGAATCCTGCCGGGATAAAAGTTTTAACGCAACGCATCTTCTTGGCTAGTCAAATTTAACTTTATTATCTAAAACTTTCATTGTTTTTGTCTGTACCTTCAAGGTAGCCCAAATGGTGCATTAAAGTAGTCCTCAATTTACAACAGTTCACTTAGTTCTGACAACCCTACCTGGAAGGTACCTGTGATCCAGATTTGAAGTTCCTGTGATCGTCTCCCCCCACCCCACAGTCATGTGAGCACACTTCAGGTGCTCAGTAGCCAGGCTGCATTTATAGCCATTTACAGCATCCCATGGTCATGTGACCACATTTTACTATGGTTTTGCTGAAAACTGGCATTAATTTTGGTTTTTGAAAAACCATGCTCATAGCTTAATGACTGCTAGAAAAAAGGTGATCTTCATTATGTTCATAACTCAAGACTTCCTGTATACTGCAACAATTTTTGAATCGGTATCTAAAATCTACTAGTTTAAAGGTGCAAAATTCAATTCCTGTTAATTGAAATTTCCACCATGTTTAGACCAGCTTTATTTGCAATGTTGTCATTGCAG
The DNA here is from genome assembly GCA_032468055.1 of Acrochordus granulatus. Classification (NCBI taxonomy): domain Eukaryota; kingdom Metazoa; phylum Chordata; class Lepidosauria; order Squamata; family Acrochordidae; genus Acrochordus; species Acrochordus granulatus. Next base: position 83,064 of record JANHZU010001477.1, on the reverse strand, counting down.
CATCCCCATGATCACATGATCATGATTTCCCATGCTTCCTGCCAGCTTCCCACAAACAAAGTCAATGGGGAAGCCAGCAGGAAATAAATGGAAGTTGCTTCCGTTCCCATTGCTTATTTGCCCACCTGTGGTCATTCTGTTTCTTTGTTTAGGTAAGGAAATATTGACTTATTATTGAAGTTTGTTTGTCACTGCAATTATTTTTCTATTTATGATACATAGTCTACTTAGATGGTGATGGGACTATCCATCATTGGGGTAGAAAATATGGTCAGCCTAAAACTTAATGTTTATTCTGGTCACAGTGGACTGCAGTACCTTTCTCTGAAAGGATAATCCAATGAGTCACAGGGTTGTCTATCAACAAATAAAGGAAAATATAAGAAACATTGCTTTTGGTAAATTATTGTCAAAAATCCTTAAAAACTGCTGATGAGGGTGGGGTTGGGAAGAGAGAGGAAATATATTTTCTGTTGTGGCAGATCAATTCACTAAAGCACATGCTTTTGATTTTTAATCTGAATTCTGAAATCTAAGGAGGGAGGTGAATCCATTTAAACTGCATTTTATATTAATATCCTGATAATTATGATTACTGTATTATGCTTAGTACAAAAAAGGGCGAAATGCTTTTTCTATATCCCAATCTGTCTTAGAAGCCAGGGTAACATCCAACCTTTCCCCCCCAGAATTTGTCAAGAATTTAAATTTCTCAAGCATCCCATACTGTATTTTTAATCTTCCTCTGATGGCATAACTTCCTTCTGGCCACAATTCCTTCCTTCCTTCCTTCCCATCACATTCTTTGCAAACTGTAACAGTTTTTGGCCCATCTGAATCCTGGAAGCAAAACAAACTTTGCAAGATAAACAAGGAGATTTCTGTAACCTCATTGTAGGAGGCCCAAGTTTAATTTTCCTTGGTGCAAAATCTTGGATTTCCTTTCTCATCTCTCTGATTTTGATACAGAATGGCCTGCAGCCTTGTATGCAAGATGTCTCTAAAGATTAACAGTTGGCTACAATTCATTGGTGTAATTAATCATTTGCAATGTGTTAGACTTCGTTGTCTGCTCACTGTAGACAGACTTGTGGGGGGAAGGGGGATAAAAATAGGCTTTGTTGTTGTTGTTTCTCCATCTGGATTGCGTTGCACTGCTAGATCTTAACTTTCCTGAGAGTGTAAATGGAATAGCGCCTGTTTTGTTGATCTTATCATATGCAATCCATTGAGGGGGGAATGTGATATGCAGTAGGATTTCTGTAGGTGGCAGTACGTCAACCTGGAACAGGTGGACAAAATCTTTGATTTGAAAAATGGGGCAGTGAGTTGAGGGTGGGGATTAATTTAGTTGCCGCCTTTGGCAAAAACAGTTCCCAGATGTCATTTCAAATATATATGGAATTCTGGATCCATTTCTTTGATGATCCATTTGCTTCTTTTCTTGGCTGCTCATGGTACTCTCAGAGGTCTTCTCCAACACCAAAGTTCAAAAGCATCAAGGTTATTCCTATTTTGCCTCTTCAAGGTAGAAGAAAAATTAATAGTAGTATTTGGAAATTTGCACCTCTGGGCTTTTCCAGGTGAAAGTGAAAAACAGCTCAATTCATTTAGCTATAACCACATTTTATTTGTGTGTTGATAAACTTAAACTATTTGATATTCATATGTCGAAGTATTGCTTATTATTTGGCACATAAAATAGCCATGATGACTTCTGTCTTTTGGAATGAACTGATTTGTTAAGCAGAAAAGACACCAATTTGACCCAGACTTTCTTTTTCCTGCTTGGGGATGGGTTTTAATAAGGAAGAATATATTGATAAGGGTGTTAACCCACCTTGTAACCTTTAACGTGTAATCTTTAACTGAACTGTGTTACTAGGAATACTGAAAATGTATGCATGATGTTGCTCTTAATGATTGGCTTATGTTGATATGTGTTTCCATGAGTACTTCATGGCAATGTATGTGTGGGAAAAGGAAAGGCGGAGCCAGGAGTGAAGAGGGGGATTAGTTTGGAGTCACTACGCATGCACAAATGCCAAAGGTCCAACCTTTCATGAAGACCGTTAGCCTTATCTGGGGAGTCTAGGTGCTAAGCGGGCAGTTGGAGAAATTCTTGTGACCTTGGAGCTTCAATAAACCTGTAGATTAGAACTGAACTGACTGAGCCTGATCCTTTGAACCTAACAATATGCTTCTCAAAAGTGCATAAAAGTCCACTCCAAGCAAGAGTGTGCCCATTTGGAACTTGCTTCTGAGTAGCCCTCTTATTTGCAAATAAAAGATTTATTTTCCATCTATCTGGTGTGTTTCATTGGGTTTGCACACTAGATAAAAGGACCTAAGCTTTCTGGGACAACAAAAGCTCACAAATCATCATACATCTAACATTGCAACAAAGTTTAAAAAACAGGCATCTGGACTGGATTTTTCTCAAGTCGAAGACGTTTCACCTTTTATCCAAA
>JANHZU010001477.1:18173-28753 GCA_032468055.1 Acrochordus granulatus | reverse complement strand
AAAGATGACATTAAATTTTTACCAAAAAGTCTGAACCTTTTATAAAACCTGCGTGGCTTTTGTCATCAAAATACACCCCAATGCATTTTCAGACACATTGGTAGGCATCCGCACAGTGAAAGCTGGACATGCTTCAGGAAAAGCCCAGAGCAAATGGGACCGACTGTACAGCTGTAATTGTAAAACAAATTCCCAAAATTGCACTATCCCAAATCACCATTTTGTTGCCAGATTGGAAGGCTGCAAAGATGTTTCCTAATCTATAAGGAGAGATCCAACTTTGTAGATGTGATTCTTCCCACACTCTCTATAGGGCTATGATCGTCACCTGCTATGTGGAAAGGATTTCTGAAGAGAAACGGAGGTAGGAAGTAGAAAATTAATAATTACTATAGAAACCTGATCAACTATATTTCTGGAAGAATCTTAGAAATGTGTATATTTCTAAAGAGCATTCATTGCATTTTTATTCACCATTGTTTATATTGCTTGTCAGTTATTTGAGAGGACATTTAACCTGAAAGGCAAGTTAGAAATAAATATAATACATAAATAAGATTATGCTTTTCACAATTTCCTCAGTTCCTAGAAGAAGGGCCAGTTGAACTCACTGGGTCTTGACTGAGTTATTAAATGTTGAATAACCTTGAAAATATGAATACATATAAATATCTTCTGCACTAGTTTTTCATTACCCTTCCTTTTTACATGTACAAATACTGTGTATGAAAGGAAAAAAATGGGAAACAAGAAGCCTTATTTCCTATATTTTGAAGAGAGCGTACCTATTAAAATGGACAGAATTGCTTGGATGGTTCTACAAACCAGTGGGTCTAGCAACCCATCTTGGGATGTTCCCAACTACATCCTTATTTCACCTCCTAGAAGATATGTCTAAGATACCATATCTCCTTTTCCCATTCGCAAACTGCAACAAGAATTGTTGGGGGCACAGCAACTGAAACCAGGACTCCCTATTTAAACACCGTGGAAAGAGGTGATAGCTCTTCCATCACGCCATCCCTCCTTGCAAGTGTGTTGGCTTCCGAAGGAACAAGAATCCTGCAGTATGCAGGTTCTTCCCTTTCTGAAAGCTTGGATGGGTTCACCTGCACATCTGAAGCTTTCCCCCTGCAGATGTGCTGCATGCGTGGGTCTCCTGAAGAGCTGATGTGCTTTGAATGACACTGGTAGGCTCAGGAGATATGGAAAGTGGTGTATAATAAGAACAGCTTTTTTTTAACACAGTGGCCAAGTGGTTAAGTCACTGGGCTTGTTGGCTGGACGGTCAGCAGCCCGAGTTCGAGACCCAGGTGCTGCATAACAGGGTGAGCTCCTGTGACTTGCCCCAGCTCCTGCCAACCTAGCAGTTCAAAAGCATGCAAAATGCAAGTAGATTAATAGGTACCACCTAAATTGGTGGGAAGGTAACAGCGTTCCATGCGCCTCGGCGTATCGTCATGCCGGCTGCATGACCACGAAAGCATCTTCGGACAACGCTGGCTCTTCAGCTAGGAAACAGAGATGAGCACTGTGGAGTTGGTCACGACTGGCGGGGGAAACCTTCCCTTAAGGGGACTTTATTTCCTCTTATATTGTGTATTTCCACCCTCAACCAAGGAGCAGTTGATGTAGCAGTTTAAGACGTTGCTCTTCCCCTCTTTTAGATTTAAGATAGGATTGAGATAAGAGTCAAGTAATATACCTTCTTCAGCAATTCAGGATCTCGTATGCCTCCTGCTCTGTATTCATGGCTCTTGGCCGTTTGCGGTGTCAGCACTCTGCCTCTTTCTTCAATGACGGCTTTTCTTTAGGTCACTTAAAACTAAATTGAAAAGCCACAACAGCATGAGCTTTGACCTATAATGTGTCTGACCTCCCTTTCTCCCCACTGTTAGACACTCACCTGAAGCCGTTTTTGCTGATGTGCTGCATAAATTCAGCATGTATTCTTTGCATCTCTTAAATGTGAATTGGAGGTGTGAGAAACAGAACTTAATGTTTCAGGTGAGCTCAGTAGTATGCTCTTCGGCACATTGGTGGTGGGGCCTGTATATGGGTGAACTTGCTGAAAGAATTCAGAATAAGCAGCAGTCTTAACCTGGAAGAGATTTGTGACAGTTTTGTCCTTGGTAGCTTGTCCAGTTGATCTCAGAGCCAAGTCTGAAGCCTGTTTCCTGGGGGAGAAACAGATATGTCTTAAAAATATTCAGCATGGCTGTTGCATGATTGTTCACCTCTCCTGCTGCCAGAGCCAGCCAAGCCATGTTGAGATCAAAACCGAGAACTGTCACTTTTCTTCATGGCTTCCTATCTGGTAGATTATCTGCATCTTGGAGCATCCTTTAGAAGAGAATATTGGTGGCTCAGGGTTGAACTGTGGACTCCTAGGTGCTCCCGGTGCTTGACTGTTTTTCTGCAGACGTTTTATTACCAAACTAGGTAACATCGTTAGTACTAGAGGGAAATGAGGTCGCTCTCCTTATGTATTGGTGATATGTACTCAATATATAAAGAAAACAACCTCAGTTTCCTCTAGCACTGATGATGTCACTTAGTTTGGTGATGAAACATCTGCAGAAAAATAACCAAGCTCAGAGAGCATCTAGGAATCCACAATTGGGCATCCTGTTGGTTCATTGATGATTGTTGATAAGTTGGTTGCACATCTGTTTCTCTTCTTACCAAAGGGCCGTTTCTTAACCATTTTGTGCCTAGAAATGATGGGACACTTCTCTGTTCCTTCCAATTCTCCAGCAGAGAAGATGTTTGCTAGAAGCCATATTGCAATGACTCATGACTTCAATGAACTATGACCCTTTTTTTCCCACTAGGTGATAATTTGCTAAAAAGTACTAACAACTTTGCAAGCAGGATTCAGAAACTTATATCAGCTGGTTTTTAGGATGTGATTGAAAGGATTCAGGAGCTTAATGTTCTTGCAGCAGTTGCAGGCATACAAAAGAGAGAAATAAAGATTGTACACAGTCTTGATTAAAAGCTTTCAAATTACAGATTATGTGCCTTCTTATAAATTTTGCGGTCTGAAGTGTCCCTCGGACATCCACGGTTCTTTTGAAGAAATCCTATTTTACTCCATTTTTCATCTACCAATTTGAGATAAATTGGTTCATCTTAATTGTATCTTATCCTTTGCCCAACAGTGACACATTTAAGATTGAATAAGACCCTAGAAGAAGTGGTGGTGAGAGGAATCCTGGATTAAAACATTTTAGCAGACAGGGTCTTTCGTGTTCAATATCTCTTTGAAGCAGCTAAGATTAATTATCTGAACATCTGGAGTACAGCATCATCTGTCGGCTGAGGACATCACTCAGCGCTCTCTCTCCTTTCTGCCTGATTCAGAATAAGGTTCTTGACAGTGGCCTGGAGATGGCGATGGAATGGGTGAAGGCAAAACAAATCTGCAGTTGAATTTCAATAAGTTGAAGATATAGACTTCAATAAGTCTAGAATAACAAAGATGGCCTATAGTGAACAAGGTATCTCGCAGATTATGCTGTTCTCCAGATGTTCAGATAACCCATCTTAGCTGCCTTGTACAGATATTGCACATGAAAGAGCCTGTCTGCTAAAACATTGTAATTCAGGATCCGTGCAATCATGACCCCCTCTCCTAGGATCTCATTCAATCTTAAATATGTCACCATTGGCCCAAAGATAAGGTAAGATAAGACCCAGAGGTCTTCCTGGATTTGCAACTGTTACTAGAAAAGCAGCTAGCTTCGGTAGCAAGAAAGGCCAAATCGGGTCGGTGTCCTCATCTGGATGGAGAGAGCTTCGCTGCAGTGATCCATGAATAAGTAAGCTCTTGACTGTGTCAGAGCAACATGCTCTACATGAGGCCACGCTTGAAGACAGTTTGAAACTTGCAAGTATTGCAGAATATTGTTGTTCGGATTGCTAAATAAGGTGGCAAAATGGGATGCATTAAATCACCCAGCTGTGGCATTCTGTTTAGGGCCCAGAGTGTCCTTTGTGCCCTGCACTACCAAAGATCAGAGACGTGGTTTGCTTCTGGATTTTTAGCAGAAAAATTACAGCTGAGAAAAAAAGTCCTTTGCTTTTTCAGTGAAGAGTCCCTTTGGAGGCGTCTCCGTTTTGATTTTTAAAACGTACAAAAGAAAGAAAGAAAAAAGCAGAAGCCAAAGGATGCCATCGTAGGTGGAACAATAATGGGAAAATTATTGACATCCAAGTGAGGAAATAATTCTGAGATTGCAAAGCCATTTGTGTTTCCTTGAGTAAATCAGTGATGAGTTTTGTTTAACTGTAGGAGCAAATTCTTTTGTTTTGAGAGGTGGGGAATGGCCCTGAGCGAAAGCTTGAAAGTGTACTGGGAAAACGTAAGAATAAGCAAAGCTGTAAGGACAGGGGCTTCCAGTAAGACACGATGTCAGTTGTGTGAATTAAAAGACACGATGTCAGTTGTGTGAATTAAAGCGAGTCACATTTTAATTGGAGTCACAACCTCTGCTTTGTATTCCTCCCCTCCTCTTTTACTATGTAGAGGGAAGAAAAAAACCCTTCCAGCTCAACCTTTTCTCTTCTGCATCTTTGCGCTAACCCTAACCCTTTGTTCTCAAAATGAGGAATCCCAGTTGCAGCATCAGTCTCGTGCATGCTTGGAAAATTATTTGAAAGAGGTTGCGAAACTTCTCGTCCAGCCGTGTGTGTCGGGGACAGTTAATCCAAGGAATGAGAATCTAAGAGTTCTGGTTAATGTTCTTACTGGAGGAAGGCTCGGACCGCGACCCAAGAGTTCAGCTGAGTGCCCTGTCTTCAAGTCTGGGTTCTTAATACATGAGCAAATAGGGTGGCCCAGATTGCTTTCTGCGTTAGAGGCCTGCAGTCCTGCTTCTGTCCAGCAGCTGTGGTCCTCCCTGTTACTGTGAGAAGAAACCCATAATGTGCAGAAACTGGAAAAGGTGCGGCTGTGCCTTTCGAAGACCTCTTTCTTTTCGAAACCTGCAAAGCCCTATCAGTAATTCTGTGTCCTCTGCTGCCTGTTCAGAAGTAGTTTTCCTTGCCGTAAGCTTTCCGCCTGTCCCAAAGATGGGAGGAAACCCCAATATTGTGGCTGTCTGGATGAACTGCGCACAGAGAGTCCATGACTTGTGACCGCAACAGGGACTAGAATTTCCATTGCTAAGCGAGGCGGTTGTTCAGCGAGTGGCGGCCAAGTTTACAACTTGTTAAGTGAATCACACGGTCGTTAAGCAGATCCGGCTTCCCCCGTTTTTTAGCTTGTTGGGTGCTGTCTGGGAAGGTCACAAATGGTGATCGTATGACCTAGGGACTTTTGCAACCATCGTAAATGCGCGCCAGCTGCCAAGGGCCCGAAGGTTGATCACGGGACCATGGGCATGCTGTGATGGTTATGCGAGGACTGATCGTACGTTTTCTTTTTTCAGTGCTCTTATGACTGCGAATGGTCACTAAACGAAGGGTTGTGAGTCAAGGACTACCCGTACACTGCTTCTTAGACTTGGGGAGATAACTCTAAATGTATATTATTTATTATAGTCAATATATCTGAATATATATATTATTTATTATTAGATAACACTAAGAGCCAGGGCAGTATTCCCCACTTCATGGCCTCCACAAGTCATTAACTGTCACGAGAGCAACAGCGTGTCTTGGAAAAGCTTGCCTGGCAGAGGTGTTCCTAACCTGGCCTTTTGTTTCTGCCCCAAATAGAATTAAGAAAAGGTTGCTTGGTGGGTTGGCCTCTTCAAGAGAGGTTGTTTCAACGGCCGGAAATATGTAAATAACTTCTGCGTATTCATTTGGTTGTGATGAATTGCCAGGTTTGTTCAGGCCAAATCCCAGTGAATCCCATGTTTTTTTCATTAAGTTGTTCTACTAAAAATCAATATTATATTTCTTTAAATGGAAGCTTTGCCTGTTGTCAGTTTAAATCTCATTAGCTTTTCATTTTGTGTGTTACCATTTGGTTTGAGCCCTGCAGTTTACAGGAATCCCATGCAATACCATTGAGCAAGATGCAGAAATAATGCGCAAATAGTGGCTGAGGCTAGGCAGTTCGGTGAATCTTAATCCATGGGACCCTCTCTTAGAGTGAACTAGCGATAAGTCCCTTCCAGTAGGTCTTAGTTCACAGTACAATTGGACAGTATTTTGCTGGAAATGCCAACATGGCTCACTGATTAGCAATCCTAAGCCTCTGATTCAAATCCTACCCATGCCATTTTGTCTTGGCCCATTAGTCAAAGTTCTTTGAACTAGCCTTTCTTCCCTTTCCCCTTCCCCTTCCCCTCCCTCCCTCCCTCCCTCCCTTCCCCACTCTAAGCCTACTTTGCAGTTGGCACCTTTATTTTACAATGGCATGTTTAACAAGATGAAAAGTGCCATTTAAAACTTGTATTTCCTGACAAATGAAGTCAGGCATCAAATACTTCAAATTTACTGATCTGTCCTGTTGAAAGAAGTAGGAAAGCTTCAGTTCTTATCACGTTGATTAATTTTTTTCTAAAATATTTGATCTTAAACTGGCAAAAGATTACCTTGTAATGGCAATGAGAGCTGGGCTGACTGTCACAGAAATTTAAAATTTATCTCAGTTTTATGCACACAGAGAAGTGCACAGCTAGAAGGGATTTTTTTCCTGCACCTTATTATTTCCCTTCCATAAACATCAAGATATCGCAAGCGCCAATTATTCTCAATTATGTCAAGTCTTAAAAGAGATTAAGGCAAGATTTGGGGAAGGATGATAGGAGACTAAACACTGACAGCCTGACACAGCTTGATTTTGGATTAGGCAAAAACTTGACACAGGTACATTTACAAAGGGATATTTTTCTTTTTCAAAGTTATCCCATTGGAATCGTTTGCAATGATAATGCCTTTTATATGCAAATAATCCAAATTGCATTTATTACACTGTCGAGGCCTAACAGAAAAATATTTTCAGCAGAGGATGAACAAAATAAATCGTATAGATTTTGTGTCTTTCTTAACTGGTTGAAAACAACCACCCAACAATGGTAAGGACAAATACACTGACAGCTTTGCATGCACACATGCACACACAAAGACACACAGACATGCACAAATAACCATGAATATTTACACTTTGGGAATTTTTGTCAGCCTGACATGGTGATCTGGAGGCTTAATTTAAAAAAAAAGATTTTCTGTCCAAGTGTTGGCCAGTTTGGAGTAGTGGTCAAAGCACCAGGCTAGGAACCGGGAGACTGACTTCTAGTTCCACCTTAGGCATGAACATCACTGGGTAACTTTGGGCCAGTCACCAGATGAAAGTGAATCCTACTTCTGCCTTGGGCATGAAATCTGGCCAGATGGCTTTGGGCCAGTCGCTAGGAGATGGTGAGTTCTTATCCCACCTGAGACCCTGGCCAGCTGAGTGTCCTTAGGCCAGTCATATCCTCTCAGCCCCAGAAAGGAGGCAATGGCAAGCCACTTCCAAAAAACCTTACCAAGAAAACTTGTCCCCCATCCCTGATTCCCAGCCAATGCCCTGGTCTCAATCTGAAATATTTTAGAGTTCTTCAGCATGCAAAATCCTCAAAGCCATCCAAAAGAAGGAGAAAAAAGAAGACCATTCTGGAACATTTAGGTGAAATTACGTTTTTTTAAGAAGAAGAAGAAGAGATTTGACAGCTTTGCCCAGAAGGGCTATTCCGACATTGGAATTTATTTATTTGTTTGTTTAATTCAGTTGGAGGATGGCTGACTTCTGGGCAGCTCACAATTAAAAAGAAAAGAAACAAAGGCCAGCAGGAGGAAAGATTTTTCTGGAATTACTCACATTAACTTGGCAGGCAGTGTTTAAACTTGGCTGAGCTCATCATGGTGGCATTTGGAATAATCTACAATGGGATTAGATCAGAGCTTCTCAACCTTGGCAACTTTCAAAAGTGTGGTCTTCAACTCCTAGAGCTCCCGGAGCCCATGCTAGCTGGGAATTCTGGGAGTTGAAGTCCTCACCTTTGGAAGTTGCCAAGGTTGAGAAGCACTGATCAAGAGTTATGGCTCATTGATATATTTCTTAGGTACAGATAGCATTTCAGATGTATGGACTTCGACTCCTAGAATTCAAAGCCACCAAGATTCTCCAGTTTAAACACCTGCACATGTTGTGATGTTATGAAGCAGAACCCTTCAGCATCATCTCTTATTTCCTGGAATACTTTAGGCTCTTAATAGTGCCCCACAGGCTTTCCTAGAAAATAAAACCAAACTCTTTCTCCCCACCCCCCACAGAAATGTCCCCAATGCTCACCTAAAAAGATGAAGGAAATTGAAGACAGCAGAGGACCTTTTGGGATGGTAAAGTAGATGGCAAGAAATTGTTTTTGGAGTCTCCTCCTTAATAAAGCAGTGTCTGTGACTGCCTGATCCCAATCTCAGCCATATTGGGAGAGCTGAGATGATATCTTCTGAATGTGTTCATCAAGGGCCTAAGGATGTCTGTTCCTTCAGGCTTGGAAGAACTTGGAAAGTTCATCCCTAATTGCTCTTTCAACGGGACTCAAGAACCAGTTGGAAGTTCTGTCTTACTTATCAGTAGATTGTGGTTCTAATTCTACACTTTCCTTTATTTCCTTTTCTTCTGGCTGCGCATTTTGGTGCACGTTTCTCTGTCTGAATACATGCATTTTGTTTTATTTTATGTTATTATTTTATTACTGTTGTCTTGCGAGTACGCTGAGAGCTTCTGTACCAGAGTCAAATTTCTTGCATGTCTAATCACGCGTGGCCAATAAAGTATCAGTAATCTGTAATTGGCCACTATTGCCACTGTCCTATTGAGTTAAATATTCTAGCTGTCTTGTTTCAGTCTCGTAGCGCTGTAGTTTGGACCAGTTACCATATTTCTCTCCTTGTGCAGTTTTGGATCGTTAAAAAAACCCCTCCAACGTGGTAGATTTCCAAAGGAGACACTGGCATATGCATGACTTCCATTTGGTGACCAAATAGTCCTCAGTCTCCAAATAGTCTTGAATCTGGCCGTGTCTTTTCAGTTGCGACCCAATGCCTGCTTATCTTCTGTCATTGTGGAAGCTATTTAAATTCTGCAGCAGCATCCAGCTAATGAACTGAAATGAGAGAAGAAATGACAAACCTCAGTCTCTGAAAAAGGGTCAACACCTTTTCAAGCAAAGATCCCTGTGTCATTTGAGTGGAAATGTTAATTGGCTCATTGCAGTGGAAATTAGCCCTGCCAGATGTTGAATGGGGAGCTGTAAGTCAGAGTGGGAAAAAGAAGACTCTTCGCAGAACAATAAAGAAAAGACACTGACATCTCGTAAGCTGCTCAGTTTCATTGACCTGGATGAAATTTCTGCTGCTTGGAAACCAACATCTGGGACCTCCAGGACCTAGGAGGCTTATAGGTCAGTGGTGTGGGTCCCACTTGGCAAACAGAGGCCAGAGGCCAGTTGATAGATGGCGTTGGGAAACCTCTGGCTTCCAACTCTGAAGAGCCCTTTCTTTCAGATGGGTCAAGGTTCTGACGTGGTATAAGACACTTGTGCGAGACAGATGTCCAGCAGTCTTTGACTTCAGAAGAAGAACCCTTGTTCATCCCAGTGAGAGACGTTCCCATTAAGGTTCCCATTAATTAGGGTTCCGGTTTCCTAAGGAAAGAGTCATAAGGCAAGCTAGGAACCAGAAATGGTGGGGCAAATGAAGGGGCTGGACATGTGATAGATTCATGAGCAAAGAGCAAGGTGGAAGGAAGACCTAAAGCCCAAGTCCTAACTGAAGGGACAATCCAAAAGACTGGATTAAGGAGAAAACCAGCTGCCCACAAGGAAGGAAAAACAAGGAAGCAGTGATATCTCAGAGGTGAGTCCCAGTTTCATTTCCCAACATCTGCAGTATAAACTCCTGCAAATGAGGCCTGAGTGTCCCTTCCTATTGTATGTTCCCAACTATGGGACCAGTGGAGATCTCGTTCGGGTGGCGGGGTGCAATTACAGGTAGTCCTCAATGTACAACCACAGTGGGACCAGAACTTTTGTCACAAAGCAAGGCAGTCCTTCAGTGAGTCATGCCAGATTTTATGACCTATTCTGCCACGGTTGTTTTGCAGATCATTGTGATTGTTAAATTAATCTAGCTTCCCACGTTGACGTTGCTTGTCAGAAGCTAGCTGTGAAGGTCGCAAATGGCAATCGTGTGCTTCAGTTGTCGTAAATACATGCCCAGCTGCCTGAATTTTGATCCTGTGATCGTGGGGACACTGCAACGGTCGTAAGTGTGAGGACTGGTCGTGAGTCACTTTTTAAAGCGCTTTTGTAACTTTGAACATTCGCTAAACGAAGGGTTGCATCTCAAGGACTACCTGTACTGAATGTTCATGCAGATTTTCTCTCATATTGGCTGGATATCAACTGATAGGCTCTTCCCGCTCTCTTTTTGACCTGGACTGGAAAATAATACGCTGATTATTATCAGAAAATAACTGGTTTATAATCACAAACTATATGAATTGTGGTGCTGGAGAAGACTCTTGTGGGTCCCTTGGATGGCAAGGAGATCAAACCAGTCAATCCTACAGCAAA
>JANHZU010001476.1:208898-225965 GCA_032468055.1 Acrochordus granulatus | reverse complement strand
TAACAACAACAAAATCACCCCTCAAACTCCAAAACAGCTTTGTGGCCAGGAGAATTGGACCCTATCTGATGGTAGGGGGATCCTACTGTTTTGGAGTTTGAGGGGTGATTTTGTTGTTGTTATATTTAGATATAGTTATTAAGATTTTAATCTTAATGAAGTGAGTCTATAAGCTACCTAGAGTCACATATTTCACACACATACCCCCTGTGAAGCACCATGGATAAGCGTACAAGTGCAAACTGAACAAACTAGCAACTAGGCTGCCAGGACCACTCTGTAATATAGCATTATGGATAACCCTGACATTGTATGCCATACAAAATAAATAGCAGATGTAGAGCATTTGAGTCATAGAATTGACTGGATATTTTGAGCAGCAAAATTGAGCCATACACTGAATGAAGATCTGCAAACAGCGGGCTGCATTCCTCAAGAAGCAACCTCATCTGCAAATGCAACACATTTACTTCTGCCTGTGCAGCCATAGGTCAGGATTCAGTGCTGAGCCAAGAAGTAGCTTGCCTGGATCTCTTCTCTGTCATTTTCTGAAGACAGCTGAATAAATAGTGAATGTTAAACAGTTTTTCGGTAATAGCAAATTCTATGGAGGGAAGTTCTTTGTTTTTCTTGTTAGTGGGAAGATGGGCCAAAAATTATACGATCCGATAGTAAAAACTGTGTTGCATTAATTGCAGTGTGAAAAACAAGTCAGTGAAGACTAATAGATTTCCTCTCTTCTTCCCCAAATTGCATTTCCTGCCATGTTAAATAGATTAGTGATCTGGTAATTAGAGTGGTGGCAGTGGTATTTTTTTTCCTTTAGCTGAAAGCATGCCTTAGTGCAGAATGCAATTCTGCTATGCTGTGGTCTTATTGTGAAAATTGTACACTTGGATTGTTGAACTTGGATTGTTGTTTTACCATTGTACAAGATTACCAATGTTACGATCTATTACTGGGAAGTCCTAGCCTTGTGGTTTCTCCTTTTTGGTCTTATATACTCATTTATTCAGAGTGGAAATGCTGCTACTATTGCTAGGAGTTAGACATGAGCAGATCTGGATAACCACAGATTCTGTTTCCCTTCTTTCTGGATTCAGCCAATATCTGACAGTTGTGTTTCCAAAATATCCCATGCCTTTCAGCTATAAATCCAGCTGTGTTTTTGATGCCACTACCTAAGTCTCTTAAGATACTGTTGGTCATAAACTGGAGATGGTAGCAACCATTTCTTTATGAGAAGACAGTCATGCTCCCAAATTCATCCCAAGATTTTTCCAAGATGGTGACTTAATTTTTTCAAGGTATTCTTCTTTGTCTTCAGTCAATATGAAAACTTGGAAACACCACTGGTTAAGTTCAATTTGCAGTGCTGCTTCCTTATTGAAAATTTACCATCTATTCAATTTATGTAGCCACTCATCTCAAACAAATGACTCTGGGTGGTGAAAAATCATTTAAACCCCTCATTTATAAATGTTTTTCAAATTCTGTTGTTTTCTCTTTTTTTTGCTTTTTATGGAGACATATCAGAGTATGCTGTACTGTGAAAAGAAGCATTCTTTGTGATAAAAGGGTGTAGCCTAAAAGCGGTAGAAATATTTTAAATTCATTTTATTAAAAAAAGTGTGTGATTTTACATTGTAATCCAAAATGCTGAAAAAAACAGTCCTAATTCATACGGAAAACACTACATTAGTTTTTTTTTTAAAAAAAGATCTTCATGCAATATTGATGCAATTTTGTTGGTAACAGCATGAAAATGGTTTGCTATTTTCCTTCTTCTAAGATAATGTTTTAGCTACATCATCTAGCTTCCACCTCTCATACCAAACTGGCCTGACTCTGCATAGCTTCCAAGACCAGAAAGGGTCATCCAGATACTACCACCTTCTGAAACAGATCATGCAGGTTGCCACAAATCTTTGTCACTGTCATTAAAGCTTCATAGTCATGCATTGGTGGAACGATTCTTGACATTTGTAACTGTATTTAATGCAAGTTCACTTATTTAGATCAAACATGGTTTGATCTAAAAATTACTAATACTTGGTTCCTGGATTCCCATAAGATTTTCTATGCATATAAGGAAATTATACTGTGTGTGTGGGTTTAATTGGGAAAAGTCTAATTATTAGCATGGCATGGTAAATTAACTGAATTGGAGAAATGCAATCTGGGTTGCCTGATCAAAGGAAGATTGACAGCATTCTGTTTATAAAGTAAGAAGGATTTGGGCAGCACTTGCAGTGGCACAATCCCTAAGATGTTAAATCAATTTCTATGAATCTACCTCCTCTGGCCCCAAAGTTTGTATTGGGGCAAGAGGTGAACAAGAAATGTACCACTTTAATAAATAAAATACCAATATATCAGAGCCCAGGTAAAATAGTCTTTCCAGGTCTGCAATTCAACAACTAACTGTCCACTGCATGCTTGCACAGACTAAACAAGCAACAACACTCAGAGTGACATTGGAAGTGGTCCTATATTGTCTATACAAGCACAGTCAAGTTGAAAAAAAGTAAAAGGCCACCTTCTTACCTTCACAAGTCCCAATCCAGTTTGAGCACCTCTGAATTGGAGAATTGCCTCTCAACCTACAGGATAATGACTGAGTTTAGCAATGGATATTTAGAGGAAGGGATCCACAGTTACTCTCTACAATGGTTTCTGCTTTCCATGGATAGATGGGTTATTTCCAGTGCCACTCATTTTAGTGAAAACAGAGAGAGAACTGATTAAAATTCAAAAGCGAAAAAGTGCAAGATTATGCATATTCTGACGCTGTTCTTTTGCAACTGGTAGGAAACAGGCACTGTGTTTCAAAAACAGGGAATTGTTCCCTTGATTCAGTCTCCTCAAGGCATGCTACAGCCAATCTAGAATGGTTGCAAAATGGAGGGGTAGTTCAGGGCAGGAAAAGCAACCCCCTGTAAAGGATATACAATTTGAATGCTGATGGGTCTCTTGCTTTCTTTTCTGTGTATACTGGCTGCCACCCAAACACAGACTTCTTGAAGTAGCTAGGTTGCCTATTTTATTGTCTAGAGGCACTGCTGTGCATTGGGATGTCCTTCCATGACTAGCTTTAGATAGGAGCCTGGAAACTGTGGCTTTAAATAAGGAGCAGGCAATATTATTCAGCTAAATCATGTTTTTGGCCTCCCAGAACCACGGGGAGCATGGCTAATGATGAAGGGTATCACCACAGGGAAGAAGGACAAACACTTCTAGATTATTTTTTATTGGTCGATTTTTAATATTTGGGGTTTTCTTGTGTAAAACTTCTTTTATTCTGAAACTCAGCACTTCAGTGGCATGTTTGTGGAGTTGTCTTGGAAGTATGAAATGGCAGTTGGGCCAGCATGCAGCCCCTGGAGCATAGGTTGCACAGCTCTAACAAGAATAGTAAGGATGCTGAGAAGTGTTGATAAATGAACATTGTGGCCCTTTAAATGAACGCTGTGAGAAGAGCGCCTCTGTTGACTCTTGAAAGGGGAAGGGGTCATATTGATGCAGGTTGGGATGCTGTTTTAAATGTGGCTCTCCAAAACAGGTGAACCTTTTTCCATTCCTCCCCTCTATCTAAGGTTTAATATAAGAATAACATGACAGGTGAAGTACCATGTTTGTCTGTAATAGAAGCATTTGAATTAAAAATTTGTGTTAAATTTTACCCAGATGCTCTGCCTTCATATTTTGCTATTTACAGCTTTTAAAAATTCCTTCTGACTTCAGCTGTGCATTTGTGAGCTTATTCTGATGCATTAAAAAGACAGTTATTGCAAACAGAGATTTCTCAGAGCAGACAGAATGATATTTTAAGAAGTCAGATGGGGTCACTTATTTGCAGTTATGATGTTCATCCACACTTATTTGTGCTGCAATCCGTTGCCAAAATAGAATTCGACAGCTGATGAAGCTAAAACTTTGAAAATATTCTTTCAAAATATGCCAAGCTTTATATACAAGCATAATAACTTTTACTGCTCTCCAGTTTCTCTTTTGGAAGAAACAGAAGGAAGTTAAGCAGTCATTTAATCTTATCTGTGAAACATTTCAGGTTGTTTCATAAGAATTGGGTCTGTCTTAACAATACACAGTGTCAAGAGGTAGTGATGTAGTAGGTAATCCTAGATGAAGTTATCTTAAGCAGTTCGTTTTCTGCTCTGATGCAGACCGGGATGTTGGTTTATCTGGAAGGTAACTAATGTGAAGATCTAAAGTTAGTGCAGCTGATGTCAGCCCAGTTTTGCCAGTTTAGGATCACAGAGTTCCAGGTGAATTTATTAAAAGCCTGGTGGTTGGCTAAAATTGTACTAGTACTGAAAACATGCACTGTGCATCACATAAGGATTCAAACATGCATTTTTAAGTCTTCTTCTCACTTCAGATGCATCCATTGATCAAGCTTCAGCGTGTACTTGGTTATAAAGGGGCTAAAATCCCCCATTTTCTTTTATCTTTTGCTTTCTCTCTCTTTTCAAATTGCGCATCAGTTGAAGATAAATGTTTCCTATTCCTCAGCTGAGTGTAGTTCAAGTTTGTCCTAGAAAAATCAGAAATGTGTCCGAGCTTTCCTAGTTACTGAACAGCAGAAAAACTAACCAGGGCAACTTGAAATGCAAATGCAAGGAGTCACTTAGGTGAGATAGGCAGTATAGAAATATGATGAATAAACAAATATAAATAAATAAATGTTACTCCATTTTACTTATCTCTGAACTGTAGAATACAGAGATTCCTTTGGATTTGCCAAAACAAAGGCAGGAGTGAGTAGAAATTTGATGTTATGGGTGTAATTAATATAAAGGTAAAGGTGACCCTGCCAGTCGTGACCAACTCCAGCATGTGGTGCTCATCCCCATTTCCAAGCCAAAGAATCAGCATTCAGCTGAGGACGCTTCCATGGTCATGTGGCCAGCATGACTAGACGCCAAAGGCACACGGACACTGTTACCTTCCTGTGGGAAGAGGCGATACCTATTCATCTACTCGCACTTACACACTTTTGAACCACGAGGTGGGTGGGAGCTGAGGTGGAACAGCAGGAGCTTGCCCTGCTGCGCAGCAACACTGGGTCTTGAACTCAGGCTGCCAACCTTCCAGCTGGCAAGCCGAGCTCTTAACCACTTGCGCCACCACTCCTTCAAATATAATTAGTGTAGAAACAACTTAAACATTGTTTCAGGTACATTTCTGCTGCTTAATGTTAACATTTTAAGGCCCACATACTTTGTGCTATGCACCCGCATGTACTGACTTTTCTTGTTTCTACCGATAATAGTAATAATGCAACTTGCTAATTTTGACACAGAGCACATGATTTTAAACAATAAAGAAAGTAAGACTTGATACAGGAATGCTATTTCAATACAATAGTGCTGTGTATCATAACAAATCATAAGGAGATTTTCATTAAGTAAGAGGTGAAAACAATGTGATATTAAATATGGCTAATTCCTCTATGTAGATTATACTGAATATTCAACTAACTTTTTAACACCAAATTGTACACATTGGTTTGTAAACTGACTGGGTTCAAACACAGCACTAAAATAATGAATTTTATTATTGAATTTATTGTGATTCAGTCTTGTTTGTGACTTGTTTGCCAAGGTTTTAGAGTTTGGAATAACCAAAGTTGGTCAGTTTAAAATCTAGCAGTTTGTATTTAGGGAAGAAGATCTCTATTTGTGACCCAAATCTCCAGAGAAAAATTATTTACTGTTTAGCTAATTTTGTCCCGTTTGTTTTTTGTAGAATGCCACCGACAGTTCTTCTAATTCTTCTCAGAAAAGAGAGCAGCCTTTACGAACACTAGCATCTTCTCCATCCTTTGAGCATCACCGAATTTGCACCCGTGGCCACTTTCATGACCAGTTTAGCCCCGAGCATTACCATCTAGAACACGTGAGCCTGTCTTTAAATTCTTTCTTTGCTATTCCAGAAAAGTGATTTTTTCATACTGTGGTTTGCCAGAAAGCCTGGTCGTAGCTTCCTAAAAGATTCTGTATGTATGAATGCAGGAGCTCTTCGATATGAGCAAGTTACTTCTATGATCTTCCAAGCCATGGTTTGCTGACTTTTAGGAAACGTCAGATCCATTAGGTCTGGTGTGTTGTTTAGTTAGAAATTTATCTTTCTGATTTTGAAGAAGTCCTCTTTGAAACCAGCTATTCCCCACACCTCAATATGTATGTAAAAAACAGCACTGGAGATTTTGACTGGATCAAATGCTTCTGAACACATGCTGGTGCTCTCTCCAGATGCTAAAGTCATGAGAATGATTGGAATCTCGGGATACTTGGTGCTTCAGTACATGCTGTGGTTAATGCCATGGTAAGTGACTGTGGGAGGCATATTCCAAAACCTCAGTTTGTGTCCTGCTTTGAAAGGAAGCTTAAAGGCAACCCTTTCAGCATCTCTTCCTCCTCTTGAGAGTATCAGTTGAGAGAGGCTGCTTTGCTATTGGAATTAGTTTTGTGTGCACAATAATTTGTACCGTTGGCTTTTACTGTACATAGCATCTTTTTTGCCTTTGCAATAAATAAAAGATTTTTCTGTCACTTGTGTCATTTTCTTTGTCTCAGATAAATCTACTGCTACAGGCAAGTATAAATGTTATACCTACATGCTTGCTTAAAAATTGGGCTTTCTCCAATTGCAATCTAAGAGAATATTTGTATTCTCAATATTTCTCAAATCTCTCTCACTCTCTTATAGTCAATTTTGCGATCGTGCCGGCACGTCAGCTTCCCTGATGATGATGAAGAGATTGTACGGATTAATCCACGGGAAAAGAACTGGGTGACAGGTTATGAGGACTACCGTCATACCCCCGTGCGGGGGAAGTACATTGATCCCGATGATGGGGACTCCTATGTGCGGTTTGCCAAAACGGAGGCCTCAAAACATGACTATAATTACCCTTACGTTGGTAATGCTGATTTTGATCGAGGGGATGATATTAAGGGTGCCGTGATAAAAACTCAGCCAGCCAGGTGTAAACAGCGGCGGCGAAAAGAAGACGGGGAGAGGTCACGGTGTGTCTATTGCAGGGACATCTTCAATCATGAGGAAAACAGGCGGGGTCAGTGCCAGGATGCTCCTGACAGAGTCCAAAGCTGTATCCGCCGAGTCAGCTGCATGTGGTGTGCAGACAGTATGCTCTATCATTGCATGTCTGATCCAGAAGGAGACTATACAGACCCTTGCTCTTGTGATACCAGCGATGAGAAGTTTTGCCTCCGGTGGTTGGCCCTAATCGCCTTATCCTTTCTGGCCCCTTGTATGTGCTGTTACTTGCCTCTCCGGGCTTGCTATCACTGTGGGGTTATGTGCCGGTGCTGTGGTGGGAAACACAAAGCAGCTGGATGACAATGCTCCAAGCCTTTTTTTTCTTCCCCTTCTTGGTCTGGAGCATTCTCCGTTGTGCCCACCTGAGCCAGCCTTGGGAGCCTGTTGGAATTTAGGAACCAGACGGCTCCTGCTTTTTCCCTCCCACTTGGCTGCTGTGCATTGATTGCTCCCAGAGTTCTAACAGACTAATGTACGGCATAGACATTTGCATTATTGATCTGTCATCCAGCAGAAGGTCTTCTGTGTGATTATTCCTTCCCTCCTGCAAGGAAAGAGATTGAGATGGGAAAAGCTGAATGTGACGGAAGTCAGAACAGCTCACAGGGGTAACCTATATTTAGCAAGCTCGTGGCGCCTGTGAGAGTATGCTACTTTGGAGAGAAATCCCACTTTGGATTGTGATCACCTTGCAGCCAGCTGGAGAATATGGATTTTTGTGTATACAGATTTGTGTGGGTAATAATCGTGCACCACGGTAACGTAGAGCCAACAATCACACAAGCTACAGTTCCATCATGTTTTTTGGTAGTCTTCTGGGATGAATTCTCTGCTCTGCAAGAAGCAAGCACATTTTCTGATTTTTGAGGGTTCAGCTAAAACATGGGAAATGAGCCTTAGTATTACTTGTATTATATGTGAGAATCTGAGAATTCCTGTGATTTCAGACCAATTTTTATACACAATATGAAAACTTTATAAATAAGTTTTTCCTCTTCCTCTTTCCCCCAGCCACTGTCGCCTTTCTTTTCTGAATAACGTGGAAAAATTAGCTTTGCATTGATGTTCTTCCCAAGGAAAAAAGTCTTTATGCTGTGATGTTCCTATCTAAGACAAAGGGGGATTTTGCATGTTTTGAAATTGACATGTATACCCATGCACTTGTGTATTTGAAAACAAAATGAGGGAATGTTGCTTTTAAACTTTGTCTACAGGTCAGTATGCTAAAGATAAGAGAAAGAATCCCCCTCTATCCTCCTTTCTTGGAATCCAGGATGGGAGTGTGTTCGGAATTAATCCATTATGCTTTCCAGAGGGTTCCAAACTAATTCAGAAATATAGAGAAGCCTCAGTTGCAAGGCATTTCATTGGCCAGTGTCTTTGCCTTGAAGGCCTTTGAATCTATGAGGGTGCTTTGAACATTTTCTATCATGGAGAAAGACACAGGACTGCCTACACCTGGGCTTGTTGGGTATGGGTCTAATACAGCCATCAGGTCAAGGTTACTACCACTACTGCATTTGACAATCACTTAGATGTAGGCAGGAAAATGGCTTCTTTTAATCATTCAGTTTCTTTCAGTGGAAGTGCATTTATTTCTTTTTTCTAAAAATCCCAATCGTGAATCCAGAGATGTTACAGAAATGGTGAGGGAAGAATGAAAAGAAGCATTTACTCATGCTTTTAGTACTAGTACATGCTCCAGCCAGCCTCTTCCCCTTTTCTTCTCTGATATGCATGTCTTTGTCCTTAGGGGAAATTGACTAACTGAGAAAGATTCCCCCATCCAAGGGGAACCTTCCATTTCTCAAGTCCTTGGATTTGTAAAGTAGCTGTACTTTGAACATGAATAATTCCTCATGAGGTTGGGTCAACATTACTACTTACTCTCTTCCCAGTTCAGTGACATAATGCACAGACAGGAAACAAAAAATAGTGAGGCAGAGTTTACACCATGTTGTTTATAGGGTTCTCTGTTACTGGCCTGAAGCAACACCTCATCCCTAGACAACAGAATCAACCTGCACTTGGCATAAGGCCACATTGTTCTTCACTCTCAAATGCACTGAACCAATATATCTGGCACCTGCAGAGAACCAGATTGAACATGCCTCAGTTCAGAGCTGGATGACTCCCAGGCCCTTCTTACCATCCTGCCATGAAAATTCAGTCGATATCAGGACCCTTTATATATTTTAGTAGCCCTTAAAGTGGGCTCTGCTGGAATCACTAGACACCCCAACACTGGCAAGCAGTGAATTTGAATATAACTCGGTAGTGCATAAAGCATGCATGTGTTGCACAACCTGTATCAAGCCCACTTCTTTGATTTCTAAGTTGTAAAATACAGCAGGGTGAAGCGATACCTTAATTTTGTGAGGTTTTGACTTTTCTTTTAAAGCTATGTCTTGTGTACAAGGCTTGTAATTAGCTGGGGAAATGATATTTTTCTAATATATGATGTGGAAATAGTAAAGGTTTTATTCAAAGGAATAAAGTGTAGAACAGTTTAGCTATAATATAGCATAGTACAATCTGAATATTCTGAGGCAGCTAAGTGCTGGCTTGTAAGAACAGGCACTGCTATTCGCGCTTTGGGCAGCTGACTGCCGGGGCATATGTAACCTTGCTCCTCTCACACCTCTTCTGTTGCACACTGAAAGAAGTCTTAATTAAAAGGAAATGGGTATTCATTTTTGCCAAATAGCAGCAACAGAGTGAATATGCTTGCATTGTTCCATGCAAAAACAGGCCAGCAGCTTCTTCCAGGAATGTTGTCACTTTGATCTCATTCAATTGCATATGCAATGATCTATGTTGTGATGGCCCAATCCTGCAACCCAAATCCATGTCTGGTCATACTCAGGCATTGATCTCACGATCAGAGGACATTTTCCCTTTTTGCAGAGCTCTGCTTTGGGCACATTGTAGAATGCATTGGACCAGTCTGGAAAGGCATAGGCTGAGATCCAGTACCCTAGCAATGAGTAACCCTCATGAATACGACCTCCACTCAAACCTTTTGTCAAGCCACTCTTAAATTCAGGAGAAGTCTTGGGGAGAGGCCACACTGACTTGCAGGTGTCAGTATAGAAACCAACCCAAGAACATCTTGAGTCAGCTTCTCTTTGCATTGCCTTTACAGGCAGGAGCTGCTGGAATGGACCCTGTTCCCGTCCTGGCTGGGCCCTGTTATAAGTTCCTGGCTGCACTGAGAAGATCTGATGCTAAAGTCCTCCCCATGCCAATATGGCTCTCCTTTTGGGGTGAAGGAGCTGCTTTTTCCCTTTCCAGATCCCTTGGGGTTTCTTATGTCACCTTTGCAGATGAACAGTGAGTACTTGGGTGGTAAACTTTCTATCATAAAGGTAAAGTGAGGATAGTGCAAAACTCAGATCTTTGACATATGCAGAATGACGATACTTGGGTTTTATTGCAAACCTACCTAATTTTGCATTTTCTAACCTATACATGAAATTCATTTACCTTTTGAAATGTGAATGATGAGTTGCAGTTCTCCAAAAAAAATGTATCTGGTGTCAGGAGAAAGGTGAGCAAAAAGAATTAGTGTGTAGAATTGCCTCCTACTGGGAAATATGTTGACCATTTAGCACAACTATGGTACAAATTGTCATTTAAAGTTTGTATTTAAAGCAATCAGTGCAAAAACAAAAAGGGATAAGCCAAGCTTAAGGCTTGGAAAAATTAGAAATTAAAATTCAACAATTTCTTTCATCTTTGATAATGGATAAAAGTCTGGATTACTTCTTCCTTCACAAAAGATTTGATATAATGGACTAGTTTACATCAAGTGTTTAAAACACAATTCCTAAATTACAATTCTGCATAATGGGTAAGTCAATTGGCTCTAAGATCTCCATTGTTGACATTTCAAATTCTGAATATCTTGTCTGTGACATATTGACAACGTATATAACATAAATGAAAATACTGCTGTAAAATTTCATTTTGTGGAAAAGTGCTAAATGGTAAAAGAAGCTCTTTGCTTTATTTTAGTATTATTTTTTTAACTGGGGGGAAATTCATGGGGAAAACACATATAATTGTGCCTGACAGCAAATGACAATTCTCTAAAGGGTGACTAACAAACATCAAGCCAGCTTCAAAATTAAATAATGGAGCCACTTTATTATCATAGTGATTCTTGCAAAGTTGTCCCATTTTCCTGAATTTCTGTAAGGTCTTTCTCCTCTACAAAGCACAACACTACAGAAGAGATCCAAAGGATGGTCAAGCTTCTCCATTCAAATGCCCGTATTTATTTCACTAAAGCAGCTAAAACTTTCCACCTTCCTCTCTGCCACCTTCTGTAAATTTCCTCTTTTCACCTCTATTTGGGCTTTGTTGGAATTCTTGGCACTTTGTTTCACGTTCCTTCTTTCCCTCTGTGCATTGGAGTAAGAAGGTTATTTTGAGAAGAAGGCTTCAAGGGGGGGCACAAGAGCAGAAATGGGGGGAACTAGGGGAGTGTAAATATTTCCCATTGAGCTCCACAATGCAGCTGATCAGAGTGTGGTGTTCTTCGCTCAACTTTCAATACTGACATTAATCATCTAAAAAATTATTCAGATTTTATTTTTGTATCTGTGGTAACAATCCATTAACGAAAAGGTGTTTTTTTTTCTTCATTTGTGATTTTTTTCAAGCTATTGCTCACGTTAACAGATTTAAGTGCCTGAAGCAGCCTTCCATTATCTATCTGTATACTAAAAGTTAAAAACTCAGTTGTATTGATTTTTATAAACCTTTTTACCTCTGTGTAAAGAATATATATACAAGTGTATGATGTACATTTTAGTTCTTAACTTCTTTTTTATTGTTTCTAATGAGTATGATCATTGTAGCTATTGCTTTACAAATGTACCATGTAAATATAAATACATCATATAAAAACAATGAAGTGATTTCATGTTTTGACAAAGAGGACACTGGGTCATTGATGAGATTCAAGACAAAACTTTGTGGCTTACTCCTTATTTCTAAATATAAACCAGCATTTTTTTATTTTTGTTTTTTATTTATTTGTTTTAGCAAAACAGTTTCTCAGTATACACTAAGCCTTAATGTGAAATCGGTGAATGGCAAAGTCCAGGTCTGTCCTTATCATTGCAGTATATGTAGAAAGTGGAAGACTCGTATTCTGATCTTTTTATGACAAAATTCAGATGAACAAGCAGGTCTTTAATTAAAAGCCTGACTTTAGGTAAGGGTATGACAGACTTTCCTGGCATTCATACAATATGCCTCTGAGAAGACACTAATTTCTGGCTTGAGTGCTGGGTGACATGATGCCATCTACATATATCTCACAGGCATGTATTGGATGTTTTGTGTTATAATTTTGTGCACAGTTATTTGGGACTCCCCACTGAATAAACTTGGTTAGGAAAGGCTAACTGCACTGTAGATATTTATATCTGCAAGTAAGCCTCATTGTCCTGCCTGTGATATTTTAACACTTACCCTTTTTCAGTGCTTGGAATTGTTGATGGGAAGAGACACTGTCAAGCCGGTATAATTTCATGATGTTTTCTGAAGCATCATTAAGTGTTAAAAATCATTTTGAGAGTGGATTAGGGTTACAAGTTATTCCTTGAAATAATATCAGAATTCTCCATCTCCACTTAAGCAGATAAAAATCAATTTCCCATTTTATTCTTGCATTTGGGGTTCTGAGAATTCCTTCCGTTACTACCACACTCCCTTCCCACAATAAGTATTCAGTTTCCCAAGTTAACCAAATCAAGAGTGAGATTGCAATTATGAGAAGCTCAATAGTAGTAAATATGTTCTTCTTAGGAAGAGCTAGGAAGTGCTATCTAATGGATGGTCTGGATGTTTCACCCAGGAGCCACTTTGTCTGCCAATAGTCCATAAGTCGTAATGGTTTCCTGTTTCCTTTTTGGTGAAAGCATGTCCTTGAAACTTTTGATTCTCCAAAATGTTCCAAGTAGGTAGCAGTTTCCATACTTCTAGTTGGAGGATTGATTTCTGTCATCAAAAATACCTTGATATTTTATAAAGAACGGCTGGCTGATTTGCACAGGAATAACTAACAGGATCAAAATGCTGTAACAAGGCTTATAAAAGGGTGTAGCATTCAAAAGATTTAGATGTAGGGTCTTCATACCCTTTCTTGGAATTAACAGTCCAAAGCTTTTTGATTTGCTTGGGCAGATAACAGGAAGCTACACAGAGCCTCATAATTTAAAGCAGACTTTAAACAGTACATATTCAAGGGTATGTTTTATTTATCAGATCTTCTTTTGTTCCTCAGAAATAAAACACAAAATTTCATGGGACTTTCTCCCAAATATATGTCCCTAGAATTTCAGCCTCCATAATCATCTTGCATGTAATCTGTATTTTCTTCATATCCAAAATAGATTGTGTGTTTTGTATCTCTCTTTATTTGGGGAAGCAATGCTACTACATTATAAGATAGTACAGTATTCTTTATTATTCCTCCATATAAGATAGGATTGTTGAAACCATTCTCTGTCCCAGGACTATACGATGTGGTATCTTGCCAAACTGTTGGAAACTTCATTTCCAGGGTTTCCAAGAGAGTAAAAAAGTACCATTTTTTCCCAGATCTGGGTTTCTTTCAGAGAGAAGAATGAAAAATGGATCCAAATTAAATAGCCCAGTTTAGAATAGGAATTAAAAATTAAATGTCCTGTATTTTTGTGCTTGGTTGTACAATCCATATTTCATTAAGTTTGACAATGGCAATGATAAACAAAATTGTGAATAATATGCATTTGAGAAAAAAAAGAGCAGTGACATCAATAGTGGGAGCCCCGTATAAGATGCCTTTCCAGTGAGGATGAATGATAAAATCTAATTAAACCTGAATTTATTCCAATACAATTTAACATGTTTCTTAGTGACGATTTGAGCTTTTCTGGTAGAAGAATCATTTGGGGATACTCATCCTCCGTTGCAAAGCATTCTGACACAGACAGGATGAAAGGATGATATAGTATCTAATTCACTAACCATTAGTCTAGATACCTGGAAAGCCAGTTTAGACTAGTGATTAAGATATGAGGCTAGAAACCAGAGACTGAATTATAATCCCACCTTAGCCATGAAAGCCAGTCACTCTCTCTCAGTCCAGCTCACCTCAAGGGTTGCTGTTGTAGAGAAAATAGGAGAAGGAAGGTATGTTGGATATGTTAGCCACTTTCAATTATTTGTAAAAGTAATAAAGGTGTTTAAAAAAATATATTCCAGTATCCCCATCTTCACTCTTGTTTCGTCATCACAGTCTGTATGGATACCTTCAGGCCTGCCTTCTCCAGCAAGTATTGACCTAACCAATTGGATTTAGCAGGGAGAAACTGCTCCAGGTCCCACCCTTCCAGGAAGTTCAAGAAGCTGAAGAAAGGAGGTGCTGCTTTTTGTTGGAAAATCTTATGAAGATTAACTGGCTCCTGTGCTGGTTTTCCACAAACTCCTCAAGACTAAGGTTTTTCAGAAAGCCTTCCCCTGACTTGAGTTTGGTGGCCATCTGATTGAGATACACACACATAAACATACATAAATATGTATACATAAATATGTATTTGTAGTGTTGCATTTTTATTTTTTTATGGGATTTGTTCTGTGTGAGCAACCAAGAGTTGTTTTTCATTACAGTGGCATATAAATAAAAATGTGCATAGTATTTTGAGAACTGTAGTCCAAAACATCTGGAAGTCACTGAGTTGGTCTTTCTTGTATTACATAGCAAGTGCAGAGATGAAGAGCACTCTGGTTGCCAGTGAATTACAATTATGTGTCTGCCTCACCATTGACTGTATTACCAGGGACTATTGGGAATTGTTATGCAATAACAGCTGGCAGCCATAAGTTCCTGTCCTCCACCTCACAGCAATACAGTAGTGGAGATACTACTAAAATTTGTGGACAGAATTGGAGAATTGATGTCGTACTACACTTGAGCCATCACTGTTTCATCAGAGCACATCCTTTGCAACAAGCCATCATTCACAAATCTGAGCAATAATTAAAACTGCATTTGACTGTATTGATAACACAGTACATTGGAATGCATTTTTTCTGCAGGTTATGGATCAAACATCGATTTTCAACCTAAGGCAGCACTGAAAGATCTACCAAGAAAACGTGGCTTCTAGGTAGTTTGGACAAATAGTGGGGAAGAAGCCCTACGAACAAGGCAAGTTGCCCAAAGTTGTGTTTCCAAAGATGGGGTAGCCATATTTATTTATTTTATTTATTAAATTTGTATGCCGCTGAAATCCAAAGAGACTCGGCAGCTAACAACAATAAAACAATACATTAAAAACACATAAAATAAACCCATTAAAACAAAATAAAAAACCCAGCAGACTAGCGAGGTGGGCTAAAAGGATTTTAGATATAAAAGGGGGGGTGAGGATGGCTAAGGATCCATCAGCCACCTCCATGATGATAATGAGCCCCCACCCGGAGCCCCAGGCCATCTCACAGAGCCAGGTCTTAAGGCCCTCAACTCAAGGGGTAAGATGCTCCATAGGGCAGAAGCCACAGCAGAGAAGGCTCTTCTCCTAGACCCCGCCAGCCGAAATTCCTTAGCCGACGGGAACTGGAGAAGGATTACTCTGCTGGTTCTGGTGGGTTGGGAGCTCCCCATCGGGGTGACATGGTTCCTCAGAAAGCCTGGTCCCATGCCATGAAGGGCTTTGAAGGTCAATGTTAACACTGTGAATTGTACCCGGAAGCAAACCGGTAACCAGTGCAGCTCGCGGAACAAAGGTGTTATGTGGGCCGAAATATTGGCCCCTAAAATCATCCACGCAGCCGCACTCGGCACCAGCTGCAATCTCCGGATACTCTTCAAGGGAAGCCCACGTAAAGTACATTACAGTAGTCCAGGATTGAGATGATGAGGGCATGAGTGACCGAGTGCAGGGACTCCTGGTCCAGGAAGGGGTGTAACTGGCATACAACACGAAGCTGTGCAAAGGCTCTCCTGGCCGCACTCGCTACCTGCTCTTCAAGTAGGAGTCACGAATCCAGGATAACTCCCAAGTTATGCACTGGGTCTATCCGGGTAGTGCAACCCCATCAAAAGATAAAGATGGAAATGCCCTAGGACCCGGACCCCCCACCACCCAAAGCCACTCCATCTTGCCAGGGTTCAACCAAAGTCTATTGTTCCACATCCAGCCCTGAACAGCCTCCAGGCACCGAGTTAGGGCCAGGACAGCATCACTTGGGTCACCCAGGAAGGAGATGTAAATCTGAGTATCATCAGCGTACTGAAGATACCTCATCCCATGGTGACGGATGATCTCACCCAGCGGTTTCATGTGGATGTTAAAAAGGAGGGTGGAAAGCACAGAGCCCTGCGGCACACCACAAAGTAATGGCCGAGGGCTGGACCTCTCCTTCCCTATCAACACAGATTAGGACCGGCCACAGAGAAAGGAGCCGAACCAGCGCAAAACTGAACTGCCCAGCCCCAGCCCCCACAGCCAACGCAAAAGGATACCATGGTTGATGGTATCGAAAGCCGCTGAGAGGTCAAGGAGGGCTAGGATGGAGGCACTACCTCCATCCCGTTCTCACCAGAGATCATCCATAAGAGCAACCAATACTGTCTCTGTCTCTGTCCCATGAACCCAGACTGAAAAGGGTCCAGAAAATCCGTTTCCTCCAGGATCCTCTGCAGCTGCCAGGCAACCACTTTTTCAACCACCATGCCCAAAAAAGGCAGGTGGGAGACTGGCCGATAATTATCCAAACAGGTGGAGTCCAGCAATGGTTTTTTTAACGGGGCAAACCAGGGCCTCTTTAAAGGTCCCGGAAAACCCCTCTGCTGCAGTAAGGAATTAATCACTGCATGGACCCACCTGGTAGTCACCTCCCTGGAGGCTTTCACCAGCCAGGAGGGACAAGGATCTAACTGGCAAGTGGTCGCACTGACTGCATCGAGGACCCTGTCCACTT
>JANHZU010001476.1:176673-193676 GCA_032468055.1 Acrochordus granulatus | reverse complement strand
CCTTCCTTCCCTTTATTCATTTTGTTTTGTGCTGTATTGTAGGTATTGTTTTATTTGTTATGTGTTGTTTTACTATGTATTTCATGTTGTGTTTTGTTATTTTTTTGTTTTTCCATGTTGCTGAAAATTAATAAATATATACATAGATACATACATTTATAAACAAAAGAACTATTAAGTTACTTCTCAATTAGTGACAGCAAGCTTCCAACTAGCAGGTATAGGGATACCTCTCTAACCTCTTCCTAGAAACATTTCAGAAGCACCCGGTTGGTTGAGAAACTTGAGAAACAAAATGCTAAGTTGGGCCTTGGTCTGACCCAGCAAGACTGTTCTTATGTTCTTATAAAGTAAATCTAGTCCATAAAATCTTGCATCATAATAAAAGAACTGGAGGATGCAACTTCAGAACTACTATTACTTTTGAAAATTATTGGAGTACAACTGAAGTGCCAGAAGACTGAACAAGAGCTACCCTTGTTCCCATCTCTAAAAAAGGGCAAAAAAATTGATCCAGGAAATTACAGACCAGTCAGTTTGACATCAGTACAGGGGAAATCTTAGAAAGTATCATCAAACATTGGGTTTGCAAGCATTTAGGAAGAATTACTAAAAGGAAACAAGATTTTGTTCAAAATAATTGTGCCAGGCAAATCATATTGCTTTCCTTGACAAGATGGTTAGTAGAATGCTGGCTGAAAAATTCTGGGAGTTGAAGTCCACATATTTTAAAGTTGCCAAGGTTGGACACCTCTGTGTAGAGCAAAATCCAATGGATGGAAGCTTGAGGGAGGTCCAAACTTGAAATAAGGAAGAACTTCCTGACCATGAGAACTATTAAGTAGCAGAACATCCTGCCTCCTGTAGTTATGGGTACTACATTGCTGGAGATTGGATAGCCATTTGCCTGAGATGAGGATTCTTGTTCTGGACAGAGGATTGGACAAGAATGACTTCCAATTCCCTTTCAATCCTCTAATTCTATAAAGAAGATACTTGTTGCTAGTAATGATGGGCAATTACCCCTTTATAAGTATGTACTGCTTGCCTAAAATAGGGATTACCTTTCATCACTAGCAACTATCTATCATTTTTCAACAAAGTAAAAAATTATATTAAGACTCATAAAATTTTAATTGAGTGTGGTCATAGCTATCACACCGTATAGCAGTCAATCTGATTAACATTTAAGTGTAGAAAAGAAAAAAAAATGCATTCATACTTTTGTATTTGCCATATGTTAAAGCAATCATTCTGAACAACATTCAAAATAAGAGTGGGGGAACAAACATTGAATACTAGATGTAGTCTGATACTAATAACCAGTTATCAATTACCAGTGATAATCTTCAACTTACAATATCTACTTTGTGGGCAATTCTGGATGGCACTTCTTGTGGCTGAATCATCTGGTCCAATTTTTGGACTTTCTTGCTTTCTCTCCTGCTCCATTTTTGTCTAATGGAACATTCTAGAAATGTCAAACACCTGGATGTTCTTTTGTACCATTTTTGTTATTCTGCTTACTCCTAACACAGCATTAAATATCTGAAACGCTTTAGTTGAGGCAAATACTCTAAATGCTCTTCATATATCTTAAACTACAATTCATGTAATCCCCAGCAAAGTCAGCTAGAGTTTATTAGAGCTGAAAAATAACAGCTATCTATTTTGCATTATAAAGGAAAATTGCAAATGCACAGAGATACTCACCGTGTAGGACTCAACTAACACAGTAGTTTCCAAGGCCAATTTCTGCTCCTGTTCAATATTGTAACCCACATAGCAGAGCTTTTCTTTAATCATGCGAACAGTCTCAAAATCAGCAGAATGATTGAAGGCATAGCCTCGTAGTAAAAGCAACTAATATGAAATAAGATAGTTAACGCTGAACCTAAAGCAAGGCTTTTAGATTGAGACATTTTACCTTTTATAACAAAAAAAATGCCAAAGATATATTGTATCTTGATTGATAACTGCTGCTCATGTTTTATTTAGAACTCAAACCTATCAGCTGAGTTTTTCATCAGACATTGACAGAATATATGCAAGTTGATCTATAAATACTTCAATGTTTACCGAATATATCCCTGTTCTGAAGAGTATCTTTAGGTTCCTTCCTGCATATAACTTTGCTGTCTGCCTCCCAAGGAGGCTGGTTGCAAGGAGCATTTACCACTCCTCATTTGCTTAACTCAGTTTCAAACTCAAAATGATTGGAACCACACGTGTTTCTGTGAATGCTTTCTCCCCAGATCAACAAACAAATGCCTTCTGCAACAGACAACTGGCTTCAACTTGTCTAGAGGCCTAGCTCTAAGTATCTAGTGGTATCTCAGACACATGTTTTATTATTACCGATAATAAAATTACTATTCCTTGAATAACTTCTCAAGATTAAAACCTCTTTGAGTGCAACTTTTGGAACTTATCTTTCATTTATTTCTCCAATGCTGCTATACCTGCAACACAATTTTTCATTTATATAACTTAATATTACAGTAAATCATTTCAAAGCTGCAGATGCAGCTTGGTATTCAGCAAGCCTTAAACAAGTAAATGTATTTCAGTATTTTGAATAAATGCTTAGTGTCCATTCCTTCCTAAGAAATAACATTACATTTTGCTAGAAATATTCCATTCACTGGCTTTCTGATCTTCCCATTGTAGGCTTGTGAAAAAATGAGCTCAAGATAAACTAAAATTAGCAATGTATCTTTTAACATTTCCAGCTTACTTTGATGAGATATCTGGTAATATCTCTACCAGCAATATCTAACCTCCTGGTGAGATGAGGAAGAGAAAAGCCTTCATACACTGGACAGATGTGAGTAACACCATCTCCAGAATCCACAACAACGCCAGTTAGTAAACCTGAAGAAAAAAAAACCCACATGAAATTATTTCAATCTGATTTCAAACTTGGTTTCGGAACCCATACTGTCTTGGCTTTCAGACAGATGCATGGTGAAAGTGACTATTTTTTTAGAATTCTTAGTGGTATTTGATTATATCAGCTACAAAATCCTGCTGGAAAAAAATAATCTATAATATTGTTGTTCAGTCATGCAGTCATATCTGACTCTTTGCAACCCCAAAATCTGTTATATAGGATACTTTAAGTCACTGGTTCCACTTCTACTGATACAATCAATTCCAGAAAGTGATGCTGTTCATAGATGCTTTTCACATGGGACACTAGAATATGCAGTTATCATTTGTCCTAAAAAGATTTGGGATGTTACCTTATCTCTCAAACTTCAATATTAACATCAATAATAATTAACATCAATAATTAACATCAATATTATCATCAATATTATCATCTACAGAAAAATGCCCATAATACATTAATTATACAGAGCTAGTGTTCTTATTAGATTCAGGTGAAGTGATGAATTAATGTCTGGAATCAGTAATAAAATTGGTGAGATGCAGTAAAATCAAATTCAGTCCAGACAAGAAAAATGTTGTTTATAGTTGACTAAACTAGAAAGGAAGATTTTTTAAATGGATTTTTATTTCCTAAGCTTTTCAGCATGTAATATACTTTATTGTATTGTTTTCTCACTCTGCTGCACTTTGCTCCTTTCTGTGGAACAAAGCATAATGCTAAAATATTTTTTCAGATACTTTTTGCTTGCATAAATGTATTTGCCTAGTATTTTACAAAGCATATCTTAGAATGGGTTAGTAATAGAACACTCATGATAACCTAATACTCATAAAAACAAAAATAATAAAACCAGAAACTAAAAACAGCAACTAAAAATAATGATCGCAACAAAGTTTAAAAATCAGGCAAATACCTAAAGATGAATTAATACAAGAATGCATTTTAGTTTATGCTTACTTTAAAAACTTTCATTAAGCAAAAATACTACAGAAAGGCAGTCTAGTCTAAGGAATTTCTGTAATTAAAGACTGGGTTTAGTTCAAATATATTTCCTTATGATACATATAATTCAAAATAGAATTTACTCTTACCTTGTGCATACAGAGTGAGGACTGCTTGAATGGCTACATATACTCCAGAAAACTGGTATGTTTCAAACATCACCTGAAAGATAAACATTGCCTTTTGTCTGCAAAACTGAAAATTGTATAGATATGAAATACAGTATTTTCTGACAATATGGAACATAAGTTGCTGTGTAAATCTCTTTTTCTAAAAGTAACATAAGAAAAAGCATACGTGTGTCTGAAAAGTGAATGTGAATTAATACTAGGTTTGCAGGAAGTGAGTTGAATTTATTACTCAAACAGAAAGGTGAAAACTTCCCTAAATAGTTTCTGTCGTTCCCTTCCTCATTTACTTTTAATAACATCCAGCAGGCAGGTGTGTGAAAGTGGATGTTTAGATACTTAAAGTTTGTGACTTGCTCTATAGTTCTATTTTTGAACTTCCAATCAAGTGGAACACAATGAAGAAAGAGAAGGAAGATCTTACTGAATAAGCAGAGGTCTACTTACGCAGTGTGTGGTATCAACCATAAAAAAACCAACAAAACACTGGGTGATGTAAGAAATTTTCAATCTTATAACATCCAAGTTATACTCTTTACTATTAACAAAGCTACATGTATACAATTTATTCTTTCACAACACATGCAAAGATATGCTAATGTTTTTTGTTATATAGGCAATATACAGACTTAATTTGATATGTTTCAATTTCACAATTTTGAAGACATATTCATTTGCAAGTGTCCATTATTATTTCATCATAAATTCTGGAATAAATTTATCTGTATTTACTTGAATACAGATTCAAAAAATTTTTTTCATAAATTTTTGAAAGAAATTTGAAATTAAGTCCTACAACATTAGCCTTATGGCTAAAACATGCTGCAGTTTAAGATAATGCAATGAAGAAATATTTATTTTATTTAAATTGGAAATGTAATAAATGATAATGTAATATAAAAGGTATTTATTAAATACCTTTTAAAGAAGGTAAATACCTTAAAAATAGTCTTATTTATATAAACATTTTCAATAATGAAAATAAATGAATATTTATTTATTATTTTAATGTTTACAGTTGCCCATCTCATACATATGACTCTGGACAGCTTACAAAGTTAAAATAATAAAACAAACAGCACATCCATTTAAAACAAAAGTCTATATAAAATCATCATAAAAATTAAGAGAGTTCAGAGCTTAGGTAATCACTCCTAACAGAGCCAATGTGTGGGCTCCACCATTCCAAAAACTTAACAGAACTTAACAAAGCTTAACCTTCTGAACATTTTACAGAACGGGACCAGGCTGAGCACAGGAGAAAATTCAGTGAAGTAAAGAGTACAGGTAGTCCTCACTTACTAACTGCCTCATTTTTCAACTGCTCAAAGTTATGACAGTTAAAAAAACAGCTTTGTGACCAATTCTTGCATTTACAACCATCACAGCATCCCACAGTCACACGATTTCCATCTGCATGCTTCCTAACTGGCTTCTGACAAAATAATGTTACAAATAACTTTGTTATATTATATTTAGTTATATTTTAAAAACACAGTTCTTTAGTTTTAGGCTCCTAATATAACTGGATGTTGGGTAATAAATTAAGTTTGCAACCCATAAAAGCTATTGACATCAACAATGATACTTGATCTTCCTTTGGCAATATAATCAGAGGATAATAAGGGATTGTGAAAAATACTACGAAAGTATCAAAACTGAAAGGGGGGAAGAGAAAGAGATGGGAAATATCAGTTTATCAATCACTGAGTGTTACAGATTAAAAAACTAATCACTTCTTTATTTTCCCAAATTGGAAATATTAACACTGTTTATGCTACAGAAAAAATTCTTAACTTTATTAACTGTCCACGAAATACTTACATCATAAATTAATATTATTTTACTTAGAAAATTACTAATAAGAATATGACTGCAGTTGAAAAACAGTTAATATGTATAAAGGAGCAAAAATCTGTATGTAGTGTACACCTACACACAGCCTGTAGAAAACTGTCACAACTGCAGATTGCTGAAGTTGTTTTGACAGACGGTTTTCTTATAAGTTATTTTCAGAATGAACATTATAAACAGAGGCTTCATATATTCTTCTTAGTACTTCGTACAAGATTTTACCATTCTCAGTGGACTAAAAATGTAATACATCATTCCATAAAAATCACTCATTTTAATTTTGTTTTAATTTCTAGCTTTATTGTCTGCAGTATTGAAGGTAGTTTATACGAGGGTTGAGACTGAACAAATAAAAAGAATGACTATCCTAAAGTCACCCAGTTGAGTTTCCACACTTGGGAATGGACTGGAACTGCAATCTCCCCGATCCAAGTTCAACATCTTAATCCAGATGTTTGTAAACTGTAGTATGAAACCCAGTTTGGAATGCAAAATATTTGGTATGCAAAACTATGGGGGGAAAGCAAGAACACTCTCCAGACTTGTTCCTGCTTTTGTAGGCAAACCTGTAATCTAGCTTGAGGGTAGAGGATGGCTAAACCTATATATGTATCCATCTGTCAATTAG
This sequence comes from Acrochordus granulatus, assembly GCA_032468055.1. Lineage (NCBI taxonomy): Eukaryota > Metazoa > Chordata > Lepidosauria > Squamata > Acrochordidae > Acrochordus > Acrochordus granulatus. The sequence goes on along the minus strand of JANHZU010001476.1, from coordinate 187,168 downwards.
GGTAGTTTTGATAATTATTTATCATTTAATTTTATTCATGGAGGAGTGCCATATACATTTGTCATGTTAAGGGATTGCAGTATCAAAAACGTTTAGGAACCCCTGCTTTAAATCTTCGTTCAGGTTTCACTACAGAAAAAATCTTGAATCGCTACAGAGAATCTTGCATTATGTCTTGTTTGTCAGGCATTGCCATTTCAACACTGCTCAAATTAAAAAATACAGATGCAAGATATTTATCTACTGAGAATTCTCTCAGTATTTCCAGGTATTCCCAACCAAAACTGATTTTTTAGAAAATGGTTTAAGCTACATATGCAATATATTATGACACAATTCCAATTTGTAAATTAGGTCAGTATTCTGTCATCAGGCAAGGATAAATTGGGCCATAAATGGATCCAGATTCAGCAGCCAAACTGGAGAAGCCATGTGTGAAAAATTAAGTACACCTTATGATTCAATAGTTTGTAGAACCACCTTTAGCAGCAATAACTTGAAATAATAATTTTCTGTATGACTTTATCAGTCTCTTACATTGCTGTGGAGGAATCTTATTTACAGTTCATGGAGGTTGGTGGGCATTTGTTTATGCAAACATCTCTCTTGAGGTCCCATCCCGGCATTTCAATCAGGTTGAGGTCTGGACTTTGACTGGGCCATTGCCTGATTCATTTTTTTTTATCCAGTTATAGATTTGCTGGTGTGCAAATTGCACTCGGAAGCAAACTGGGAGCCAATGCAGCTCACAGAATAAAGGTGTTATATGGACCATTCAATGGGCCCCCAAAATCATTTGTGATTTTGCAGACTCCAGATGCTCTTCAATGGTAGCCCCATGGTACCCAAAAGGATACCATGACTGATTGTATTGGAAGCTGCCAAGAAGTCAAGGAGAGCCAGGATGGATGCCCTATTCCCATCCCACTCTTGCCAGAGGTCATCAACAACTGCAACCAATGCTGTCTCTGTCCAATGATCAGGCCTGAACCACACTGAAAAGGATCCAGATAATCTATTTCCTCCAGGATCCTCTGTAGCTGCCATGCAACCACCTTCTCAACTACCTCCCCTAAAAAGGGAAGGTGGGAGGCTGGACAGTAATTGTCCAGACAGGAAGAGTCCAATAAAAGTTTTTTTTTAACAGGGGGATGAACCAGGACCTCCTAATAAGGTCCCAGAAAAATCTCCTCTCACAGTGAGGAATTTATAACTGCATAGACCCACCTGTTAGTCACCATCCTGGAGGCTTTCATCAACCAGGAGGGACATAGGTCTAATTGACACTGACAGCATTGAGGACCCTGTCCAATGTCATCATTGGCAACAGGATCAAATTGTTCCAAGATAACAGGATAAGACTCCTCACTATATAATGATTTATCTTAGTCAAATTCTTCCAACATATTTCGTAGTCCACAAATGTATGGAAATCAGGTTCAATAAAGATAACAAGGTTACTGCAAATTTAATATTTGATTAATTTACTACTCATGCTACATTACCTTATACTATTTGTGAAGCTAAAGTATCTTGCTCTTAAACACAGCATGTATTATGATGTGATCCTGAAGATACAGTATATACTGAGAACAATATAAGTAAAAATGCTTCATTGCCATAAGCTACACCTCCAGCCAGTTGTTTTTCTACATTCACTGCATTAATAAAATGATCACATTTCACCTGTATAATGCAAACATAGCAGTGAGGGAACATTTCATTTATTGGTAGGATTTTCTCCTTTAAGAAAGAATGAATAAGAATCTCAAGCCCAATTCTCAAATAAGCCCAGGAGAACATTCAACTTCCAGTTTTTGAGTGGAACATCTGATCACAAAATATTGCTGTAATTTATTTGGAAGTAAGTATTCTACATTTGATGTGCTTTTCTTTCAAGTTTTTTTCTTAACAAGGAAGTTTATCATGTAATCTCTAAGTCAACTTATTCACTTTCTCAATTTAATTGTTTACAGTTCAAAGTAGTATTATAAGTACTACTTTGTAGTAGTAGAATTCAAAGCTCTAATATTATGAATTGGATTATGTCCCTGATTGTCAGAATGTCCACTTACATGTTTTAACAAAATTGGAATATTTGCAAGTATATAAAATGGATTTTATTTTAAAAAATTATGCATAACTTCACTGAAAAGCATTCCATGGAATCTTATCTCTAAGGTTTATTTATCCTAAAGAACAATGAGTAAGATAAGCAGTGCTGCTTTTCATTAAGAAAAACTGATTCTAGGGTGGATAGCATGACTTTTTTTTTAAAAAGGCACCTACCTCCACAATCTTTTCTCTGTTCTTTGTTGGATTCATAGGAGGTTCTGTCAGAAGTATTTTACAGTTTTTTGTATCAATGTTGAGTTTTTCTGGTCCAAAAGTGTAGTCCCAAAGATGTTTCATATCATCCCAATTTCGGACAATGCCATTCTCCATGGGGTAATTAACTTCCAGCATTGATCTCAGCTCACTTGCTTCATCACCAACCATAAGATCCTACAAGTTGCAAATGGATACTACTAAGTTTTTTTTTCTGGAAACTTTTATTGAATCTTTTTTAAAAATAATTCATAAAGAAGAAATATCTGTTCTAGTTATCCTTTATGATACAATATTTGAGGGGGAGAAATTGATTTACTGTATATACTCAACTGAAAAACATAGAAAGGGATTAATAATGAAAAAATACAACTCCCACTCTTTAAGTACTTATGTGCATATACATTTCATGGATTTGGTTCATTTCATGCAGTTAAGTTTATGTCACCTGAGACTGATTTAAATAATGTTAATGTTATATACCAGCTACCACTGAAGCCTCAGGGATACTAGGGGTTCTAGTGCTTCCTACCTTCAACATTATTATAAATATACATACAGTCTTGAAATTCTACACAAGAAGAATAGGTGAATTTAGCAGAATAAATTTTTCATGCATGTTTTATGTTTCTGTGCACATTACTAAATGGGAATAACGAGTGCTGCATAAGCATAGCGAACAAGTAGCAAAAGCAAATAAGGGTCTGCAAATTTCACACTGATTAGAAAAAAATGGATGTTTTATATTAGTCTACAGCAACAAATTGATTTCTAAGAGCCATTTATTCCAAACCTGGGTTACTGTTCTCCTGTACAAAAATATGAACTTCACTCCTAAGCCTTAGTTTAAATACTTTTGAATGATTCAGAAGTCCTGTCATTATTATAAAAATTATGGAAAATACTTTGTTCTATAAAATAATGATCAAGCCCCATTGGCTTCTTTTTTTACAATACAAGAACACAAGATTATTTTTAGTCTTTGTCCCATCCCTAATTAATTGTCCCATTATCCTAATTAATATATTAAAAAGAGATGTATTTAAAAAGGAATCATGTTAAATCTGACTTCAGGCTCTGAAGTTAATATTCCCCATAAATGGAATTGAAAATGTTAAATATCTTCTAACAAAAAATAAAGAACCTTCAATGACTAAACAGCACAATGTCTGAGTCATTGTGGTAATCCTAAAGACATTAGTATATGATATACAGAATTGTCAACCAGCTTTTAGTAATAGTTACTTATGGCTGTCAAGCCAAATGAACTCTTTAATTAGGCTGTAACAATTTATTGTAAAAAATGTAAATACAGCCCTTTCTAATTCAAGACAATTCATCCTGTAATAGATTTAAGTTTCATTTTTGTAGTAACTATAAAAGTCATTGATGAATCCAAGCAAAATTGCTTATGTTTCTGAAATAATCTAGACTGGACTCAAAAATGTTCATCACCACTGCCCTAGTTCTATAATACTTATTTAAAATAATGTTTAACCATATACAACACTCGTTCATTTAACACAAGCTTTGAGTACATGCTTCAGACATGATTTGCTTAAAACTGAATTTTAGAAGCATGAAAAAACCTTTACTGAATTGTGTATTCATTTTAAAAAGGTGTAAATAAGAGTTACCTATGTGGGAACATAATATAGAACATACTTAGAGTAGGTTCACACACATAAACCAACTGTTTTTCCTATCCTCCAAAGAATTTCTGGTCATCTTTGAAAATAGGATTTTATACAAAAATATATGAATGTTTTCTTTTGTTTTTATACAGATGTATGTTACCGTACTTTTAGTAGCTGTATTTTAAGAAACTTTTGTCACTGACATTGCACTAATAAATTCATTTATGAATAAAAATACCTATTTCACTAATGTGAACCTCTGATACGATCGAGGCATGAAAATTACAGTTGAAGAAAAAGAAGGCCGGTTTGTATGTGTGAACTATGCTGTTATTATTATTCTAATAATCCCATAGAATAGGTCTTGCCCATTCAGTAAGTAACATAGGGCTATTATTGAGTTCAATAAGTGGTTTCTAGCATAGGTACTAAGACACATACAGATCTGTAGATGCCTTGCATCTGCAGTTAATTACAAGTATCCATAAGAATTTGATGTACAAGCTGCCAAATCAAAATCATGAAGAAAGATTATAATAGGAATGTATTCAAAACATAAAAGTAGACAGGACAAAGGAAAAAAAGCACACAAAGAGAAAGAGAGAAAGAGAGAAAGGCTACAAGTCCCATGAAGCAAAAGAGTGGATGATAGCACAGGGGCGCCTCACTTACCATCTTTTTGTTATTCTACTTCAACAGGTCAAGAAAGATGAAGAAAAGGCAGAAGCAAGAGAATCAGAAGAGGCCCTGGTGAAACCTTTATCCAAATTATTTCAAGTATACATAACAGAAATAAAGCAGAAAACAGATGCAGAGATAGGTGGAAATGCTTTGAATATAGCATACTTCAGGATAAGTGACAGAAAGCTACAATTAAAAAAACCCAAACCAAACAAAACACAAAAATAGCTCCAAGTAAAAGTTATTTCCATGCACACAGTGGCTGATGCTTTCACCAATAATGCTCTGCAGACAGCCTCAAATATCAGCACTTTTGCCTAGAATGAGCTTCCCCATGCTAATCTCAGTGACACTGAATCTTAAGCAAATAAATCCATTTATATCCTTATTTAGCACATTCAATATCTTGATTGCTCTGCATAAGATTCTAAATGTGAACATATTTTGACAGACAACCAAATAAGAAATTAGCATTTTCAGCTGCTTATCGAGGAACCTTGCCTCATATCATTGAGGAAAATTGTATACTTTGAATGTATTAAGATTGATTTCTATATTTAACATACTTCAAGAAAAAAATACCATAATTTCTGCCAGGAAATAGAGCTCTAATTCAGTAAAAGTGGGTTTATTCTAATTTAGAATAAGCCAATTTTGCTAAATAACTTGACAAATATTTAAAAATACAAAAAAAGGCACAATTTTGTTAAAATTGTTGAGATTTCTTATCTGGGATGGCTTTCAACAGAGTTAGCAATTCTCCTGGAAGTTTCTATTTTAATGTTTTTTAATATCTTGAAAAAAAACTGATATTCAAAATATATGAGCAGAACAGCATCACTATAGTTACAAGCTTCCTGAATGTCATATTGCTCTAAAAACAGATTATATCCTGACTTTGTAAAAAATGTACCCCAATTTGCTTATATTAGAGGTTTTCTAAATATGTTAACATACTCATAACCACAAATAAATATAAATATTTGTATATGAACTCCTACCCTTCTTCTATTCATATCATTTCTTTTAATTCATTTCAGTTTTTCAAATTAGTTTTCTAGCCTCCAAGAACTCCAAAGTTTAAAAAGCTACTACAACAAATTATATGTAAAAAAATTGTTTTAATCTTTTACTGGCATATTTCTTATAGATTGTATGTATATTTGACTTGGGAAAAAGTACATTCAAGAAAGAAAATTAGTGATGTATGATATAAAAATAAGTCTAGAATATCCATTCTTGAGAATACTTTTAAACAGACTTAGTATAATTAGTTAAGAATAAATTTTATGCTATGATTCAAGACAGTATCTTTGATTATATTTGTTAACTTGTGCACAGTCTGTAGATGTTATAAACTTTTCTCTTTATAGGATCTTTGGACTCAAAACCAATTGTTGCCAAAAAAATTGTGCAAGTTGTGTCACACTGACCTTGTAAAATTCAAATATTTAAGACAGATAATATTGGTAAATTTTTCCCCATTGTTTTCTTCAATTTTTCACCAGAATCATACTTTAATAAGTTTACCTCAGCTCTCTTGAAAATCATTTAAGACTACTACAGCCTTCCTGATATAAAATTACAAAAGTATTAGTTTTGATATTTGATCCCTAAGGACATTCTATTGACAACATGATTTGCCAACCAAGTACAATACAGACACACACATCCTGAGATTGCCAGTAAGTGAGGTGCCAAATTAACCTGAAGTTCTACTAACATTCAAATTTGGGTATCTATAAATGCTATAAAATTTATTTAGACAGTTTTCAGGAGTAAGTGCTTAATTAAAGTCAGATATATGAGATTTGATCGTTGCAATCTTTGTAATCTTTAACAGCCTTATAAACATGTATTTTTAATCATTATCTTTTTCAGACCTCGCAGGGCAAGCTCCTGCTGTTCTGTCTTAGCTCCCACCTACCTAGTGGTTTGAGAGCATGCAAATGCAAGTAGATAAATAGGTACTGTCACTTCCACCTGGAAAGGTGACAGTGTCCATGTGCCTTTGGAGTCTAGTCATGCCAGCCACATGACCATAGAAGCGTCCTCGGGTGAACACTGGCTGTTTGGCTTTGAAACGGGGATGAGCACCGCACCCTAGAGTCGGTCATGACTGGAAGGGTAACCTTTACTTTTACCTTCTTAAGACCTCCAAAGTCTTAGAAAAAAAATTATTAACCATAATGATATATTTAATTAATCCTAAGTAATAATATAAGAAAACATAGTTGAATTATGCTGCTACAAATTCTTTATTGACAATCTTCTGCACAGCTATTTTCATCATCTAACTTTGGAAAAGGCTTGCATTTAGCAACTCTAGTCTAATCTGTTGCACTCTCAGAACTACCACACGTAATTGTTAGAAAATGATAAGACTTTTTTAAAAAAATGTTAATTGCTCTTGTTGTTTTGAAGGTACTTTATCAAAGCATGGAATATCCTTGCTTCTCTATATTTGTTGTGTTTTTTATTTCCAGACCTACTTTGGGGGATGAGTAAAATGTCAAGTGTTTATTATACTGCCTCTAAACTGCTGTAAGGTAGCCAAAATAATAGGAATACACATCTAGACACAAAACAGCATACTACACAAAGTCCTAAATAGCAAGAAAATGGGTCAAATTACGACAAAAAAAACCCTTCTATTAATGTGTTTTCTTTTTTAAATTTTTTTTATTAAACTCAAAGGACTGTAATGGCTAGAGTGTTAAGAGTATAAACTGGTCAGAAACTAGCCTAATTAATTCAATAACAAATTTTAAGGTACTGTCCCAATGGCTAAGAATGGGCTCATTATTATGCTGTTTTCAGAATGCAAGAGGAATTCAGATTTGACTCTGCTTATGCACTCAAATACCTTGTTGCCCAAGCTGTCTGATCCACTAGGGACCCACGTGCTAGCTGAAAGGCACACTTTAAACCAAGCACTTCAGTTTCAATCAGGCCCTCTGTCTAAATGCAGTGATATGTTTCACCACAGCTTCTTTTTAAACACACAGCTGCCTCCCCTTTCTTCAAACTATACACTTACTTGTCTTGCTCAGAGTCCCCCACCACACCTTAACCATCTTAGTTTTGTGGTCCCGAGTAGAGCATCTTCACTATGTTTGCTGGGGAGATTTCAAGGTACTTCTCTCACATGTACAAATTGATCGTAAGATAAAAACCATTTTTCAAACTTTTAATTTTAAAATGGAATGAGTGCATCCAAATCAGGCAGCCATCAGAAAGCCCTGCTGGAAAAGAAACATATTGCCTACCACTGCGTGTTAGAGGGTCCAAATATGGAACAAAGTTAACATACAGAAGTTTCTCCTTGTGTTTGCAGAGAAGCAAAAAAATATTTTAACCCAAAACAGAGCCATAATAATACGGAGACATGTACAGAGCACACAGGTGAAGAGAAGCTTGGAGAAGGAAAAAAAATATTTTTGTGTATTACTTCAATCTATGGTATAATTCAGCTAATTTATTGTCTCTGTGGGATACTTTATTGGTCAAAGCTAACAACTGGAAGGTGATAAATTATCTTATGGGTCTGTCTCTCACAGAACAAAGTGGAAGAGGCTACAGAACCTAAACTGTATTTATTTATTTAGGCTTACTTCAATTATGACTAACTCCAGTTATCTTATTTTTATTTACTTTAAGTTTATTTTTATTTACAAAGTTTTGCTTTGCCATACTAGATGTTTCTTGGCATCTTTTTAAAGCAGAATACATTCCACGTACTTAATTCATAAGGTAACAGATAGGACTGGAGCTCAGAGAATACCTTATGAAGAAAAATGAGGGAGCTAATATTGGTGAATAATTTCATGAGTATACATAAATAAACAATACCAGAGGACTTTGCTTCTTTTTCATTCAAATGAAATAACAAGTTGTTAGAAGAAAGGAACCTCCCCTACTATATACCCAGCAAAAAATGCCACATTCTGTATTTCTTCTATAAATATGCAAGCACTTTTTGCAAACCATTAACTTTGGAGATTTGTCGTAATTCATACATAATGTCTCAGAAGTAATTATTCTGAGGAAGAGAGAAATCCCGAAATTTCCATGCAAAGAATCAAAAATTCTTCAGTATTACCTTGATTTCAATGTTTCCCACTTTGGCAGTTGAACGAATAATTGGTCTTCCAACCAACGCCGGGAAGATATGTTCTGGAAAATTGGATCCTGCATATCCACATTTCACAAACTATAATGGAAAAAACCCTTCATGTTAGTTTGCTGATATACATATTTCTAATAGTTTGTTAATGTTATTCCATAATTTTAGCAAACACCTTAAGTAAAAACCACTAAATGTATTATTTCATAGTATTGAAAACAACCTCTTCTGCACGCATATTGTTTTGTTTCAAAAGAAATAGCTGAAATGATGAAAACACCCATACTCTCTCTACAGGCTACATGGTTAAGCATATCCAAGCTATTATTTAAACTAAATTATATTTAATTTTTTCTAGAGTTTACATTTATGCCAATAAAAGACCATATACAATCATAGAAAGATCCGCAAATTTCTATTATTCTACCCACTGGGTAGAATCACAATAAAACTGCAAGGCTTTCCAGTATTTTGAAATCTAATGCGGCAGCATACTCTTTGTAAGCAGACAAGAGCAAAAATCTGCAAACCTTGGCTATCATTAAAAAATTTAGATATACAAAGAAGCTTTAAGATAGGCCTCTTTAATTTGCAAAATGTATGCAGATTAATACATCAGATATTTTATGCCATTAATACTCCTGGCATAGAAAACTATGTCAAAAGTTCAAAAGCTGACTTTGATTCACAGCACTGCACACTGAGGCCTACTGAGCAAGGTTCCAAATTCATTACCTGCTGATACATAATAAGAATAAGGGTCACAAAGGGCATGTATTTCATAGAAAAATAAAATGGCCAGAAGGTATCATGGAAATCACCTAGTCCAACTTACTGCATAGTGCAGGAATCAACTACTATAGCATCCCCTGAGAGATGGCCATCTAGCCTGTTTAAACACCTCTAGAGAGAATCCACCAACTTCCAATGTCTTCTTGATAGCCAACTAAAATCTATTTCTTTGTAATGTAAATCCATTGTTTCTAGCCGTCTTCTTATTCTAGAAAACTTGAAACAATTCTACCTGTCTTCTATATAATGCTCCTTCAGATATTGGAAGATAGTTAACACGTCTCCTTGCAGTTTTCTCTTTTCTAATCTAACCATACTTAACTATCTCATCCCCTTTATAAGTTCTTTGAAATTTTTTCCTTCTATGCTATTTTTATCTTGATTGCTCTTCTCTAGACATGTTCTAGTTTGTCAATATATTTTCTATGCTAGAATTGGATACAGTATTCTACACGTGGTCTGACCAATGGAGAAAAGAAAGGAATGATGACTTGATCTTGACACTACATCCTTTCCTTGTTTCACAATCAAATTTAATTTCCTAAATTAAAGCAGAATACATTCCACGTACTTAATTCATAAGGTAACAGATAGGAATGGAGCTCAGAGAATACCTTATGAAGAAAAATGAGGGAGTTAATTTTGTCACTGAACAAAATGGTCCCTAAGCAAAGGAAAGAAAGATGTTGCAAAGATCACTGGTTGCTGCTGTCTCATTTAGATATATTCTCTCATGCAGAAACACCACCATTGCTCTTACCCCAGTGTATGTTACTATTAGATGCAGGAATTTGGTCATAAATGCCACTGGTTGGAAAATTATTTTTTAAAATATATTTATTATTGCTGTTTGTATTTGCAAACAGTTGCTAAGCAAGGTGGCCACTAAATGAGGAATGCAATCCAGGACTGAATTTTTGGCAGCTGCATC
>JANHZU010001476.1:75001-95651 GCA_032468055.1 Acrochordus granulatus | reverse complement strand
CCTCTGGCAGAGCTCTCATCTTCATTAGAGCACACAAGCCCCCCAACCACAGCAAGGTGGTGCCTCACTGGGGGGTATATGTAATTATATTACTTTAAATGTTTAATGTTCCTTTTCAATTATTTCTGCAGTATATAGCAGATTTTTCTAGGACTATGTCACATGTATGCACTATTGATGAAGAAAAAAGTTATTATAATGCACTCCAGCTAGAGGATATATACATCTGCAGTATGGAGTTCTTCTCTCGTTTCATATTATCCATGTCCATATCTTCTAAGATCATCAAACTGACTCTCTCAAATCTTCAAGAAGTGAAGTAATAATACAACAGAACTGCAGAAAGAGATTCACACATTGGTTGTGTTCATGTAGTTTTTAACCTGGTCAGATAAAGATTCAGCTGAAGTATTTGCATAAGTCTGGTTAGTGTTACTCTCAGTTAATTTTTTTATCCTAATGAGTCCTATTAATCTAACTTTTGGTTAATTCCCCAATTAACCTCTGTCTTGCACCACTTCCTTCAGATCCACCATGGTCATTCCAGGTAATCTTTTATAATGTCCAACCACCGAGTACTAGGACAGTCCCTTCTCCTTTTTCCGCTGAACACTCCCAGCATGATTGAGATTTCAAGCGAGTCAGTTTGCATGACGTGGCCAAAGTATAAAAGCCTTTCTTTGGTGATCTTGGCTTCAAGTGATATTTTTGGTGAGACACAGTCTAGGGATTGTGATTTTAACAGTCCATGGGATGTGTAAAAATCACCTCCAGCACCACAGTTCAAAAGCATCCACCCTTATTCTATCTCCCTTTTTCAGAGTCTAAGTTTTGCATCCATAAGTAACAACTGGAAAAATTATTGCGTTGACTAATCTGCATTTGGTAAGGAGGCTGATATCTTTACTCCTCCAGATGTTATTCATGCTGGACACTACAGTTCTTCCAAGCTATACGCCTTCTCATCTCAGGACTGCAATCAACATGTTGGTCAATTTTGGAGCCCAGGAAGTTAAATTTCTTTCCTGTTTCTATGGTCTCATTGTCAATCTACTCTGACCTGTGTGTTTTCTTTAGTTGTCATTATCTTTGTTTTCTTGATGTTAAGATGCAGTGCAAATTTTTCACTTTCATCTCTTACTCTCAGGATTAGCCACACCAGATCTTGCTTGCTTTCTGCAAGCAGTTTCTGCATATTGAAGGTTGTTGATATTCCTCCCACTGATTTTAACCCCAATGGTAGAATCCTCCACATGTTCATTTCTTGTAACTATTTCTCTGAATATGTTGAATATGTTGAAAAGTATAGGTGACAGGATGCAACCTTGCTGAGTGCCTGTTCCAATTCTGAACCATTTTGTGTCTCTGAATGCTATTCTTACAATGGCTTCCTGATCAGTGTACAATAACTGAATGAGCTAGATGTGGTGAGGTGATATTCCTAGTCAGAGAGACTTAATTTACTCCCATTATCAATTTTTAAATATAATTTGAGTTAAAAAATTGATTTACTGAGATGCATTCAGAAAATGTTCTCCTTAAATGGATAGGAAGACTGTCATTTGTGCACTCCAAAATGTAGTGGAGTGCAAGCTGAATCCTGCAATATCCTACCCCAATGTATAACTTCAGATCAGCCCCACACATCCCAAACGTCAAAGAAAATTCACCTGCAGAATAGCTCTGTTACTAACAGAATAAAGTTCAGTTACCAAAAACTTTAAAAATGCATCAAAGGTTAGAGGCTAACTCTATAAACACTGCTTTCAGGCCTGTTGTACTCAGGATGAAGGGAACCAGAAAGATTGGTGAAAGAAAAAGTACTATCTGAAGCACAGTTGTCTAATCTCCAGTTCTGTATTCAATTCACACTATATGAACTTTCCCATAGCTATTAAGAAATGCTAAAAACTCCACAACTGTCTTGAAAACTGCATGTCAACAATTTTGAGCTTTTCTGATGTTTTTACTGGGAGGTAGAAACTTTTACTTATATCTTCATACAGTGTCCTTTCTATGATGCCCCAGGACATACTCTGATCACGCCAATAATTTCCAAATTAGATGGCACACAGATAAATGTTTATTATTTTTAAGGGAGGCTAACCACACACTCACATATCATATGGCTAAATATCTTCACCAAGTTATACAACCATGCAAGACTTTTAATTAGGTATTATTTATTTATTTAACACATTTCTATGCCGCCAATCTCCAAAGACTCTTGGTGGCTTATGATCATTAGACATTTATATATTGTGTGCTTTTTACTAACCTGGGCCCCTACTCACATTTTTTTTACATGCTTTCGAACTGCTGGGTGGGCAGGAGCAGGAGGCAAATGACGGGAACTCCCCCATCATGTGGTGCTGCGGTTTGAACTGCCAGAGTGCTGGCCATCTCTGGTCGACATAACTGGCGTCATTAAGCCGCTGTACCACCGCACCTCCAAATAAGTTATCTTGTTTTAATGCCCTACTTTTTACCTTTCCAAATAACGAACTGTTGTATTAAACTATTTCTATTATACTATTATTTTTAAAAAGCTGGTCAAATACCATAATGAAGGTATTTGATTTGATTTTTCTAAAAGATAAAGCTTTCTTATAGACTTCATTTTTATTCCAAGGAATTTAAATTATTCCATTCCTGATATTCTTAGAAAACATATCTTTGATTACAATTTTCCCCAATATCCTAAGCAAACTTGTAATAAAGTACTTAAGCAATGTCTTATTCATAAGTCGTTTTGTGTTTAAGAAGTGTATTAGTTAATTTTTAATGCAGCCAAAATATTGTACATAAAACTATATAAGGAATATTAGCCTTAAAGCCATATTTGCTGAAAGTATAAGGATGATTGATCAAAGAAAAGGATCTCTATACAATCTTGTACTAAGATCTGGGGATCTGGATACAAGCAAATACTTCTTTAATCTCCTTCAGCCTTGGGTGGACACAGAACAGCAGAGTTCCCCATATCTGCCATTTATTTGCCCACCCTTGCACCATTAATAAAATAATGTATCCAAATTTCTATTAGTTTTTAAAAAGAATCATTCTTTGCTAGAGACTCAGCTTCTGAGGATGGACACAGACAACCCACACAATACACACGATAACACACAATATGTCTGCTTTAGCACCAAGACAAGCCTATTTTTCTCATACACTACTGCAATCTTTTCTCCCCCTTTCTATTGTTTTACTCTATTATTTTAAAACACCTGTAGAACATTGTATTAGACACAGTGGTTTTTATAGGGTTTTAATTGAAGATTATTACACTCTAATATCTAGAAAACTTAAACTTTTAAAGACTAGTGCAATGTCTGACTATAAATATAGGAGGTGCGGTGGCATAGTGTTATGTACGCTAGTTGTGCTGACCAGAAATGGCCGGCACTCTGGTTTGATCTGCAGCTCCGCATGACGGGGTGAGCTCCTGTCACTCGCCTCCAGCTCCTGCCCACCCAGAAGGCGATTAGATAAAACGGGTACCACTTCAGTGGAAGCTGGCTGGCTATAGTGGGAGCGGCGAGTCAGGGTTGAGCAGCGAGTCGGAGCTGGACTTCTGCCGGGGGTGGAGCAAGAACTGCAGAGGATGCCCCGGATGCGAACATCACCAGCCAGAGGGGGGGCAAGGTTAGTAACACACAAATGTATAAATATCTAATTGATGTAAGCTGCCAAGAGTCTTTGGAAATTGGCGACATAGAAATGTGTTGAATAAATAAATACTATATATAAAATGAAGGTCTAAAATCACAAGGCATTTCAAACCTCTCATTCCCAAACTGAAGCCTTCAGAGGTATTCCTCAATTCCTAGTTAAGATAATCAATACAACAGAAGAAAACCAGCTAGGGAACAAGTTATTCCACAAGTGGTGTTGTTGTAACAAACATGTTATCCATGTTTGAAATATTAGATCCTTGAAACTGTACTACTCTACGAATAAATTCCTGTTCCCACTTGAATAAAGCAGACATTAGGCTACAATATTATGTACAAAGGGTGTATCCCTACAAAGGCCTATCATAACATTTTTCCATTATGACAGAATGCTTATGTTGAAAATAATTAGACACCATTCCATGGAGATGTATGGATCTCTATAGCATTTTGCAAGCTGACTGACTTGAACTGATTATGGGAAATCTTCACAGTAAGCTGCAAACTAATTGGCTAGTATATCTGTATTATGCATACAAATCATAGTTTTAAACATTCCTCAATTACTTATACACACATACTCACAGAACCTTTTACCTGACAAACATTCTTCCCACCAAATTAACCATGATTAAAAGCCTATTTTGAGAGACAGAAACTTGAAACTCATTAATTTCCTTACTGTGTGTGTGTGTATAACTAAATATAGCACATATAGCACACCCACAAATGTGATCTCACATGGACCAAGATCTGAAGGCAGTGATTCATTCCCTCATTGGCATGTACTTAAAGAACTATAATGGGCTCTACATTGGGATGCCCTTGAAGGGTATCTGAAAACTGAAGTTGGTACAAAATTTCGTGGCCAGGATGCAAATGGGAAAGAGCTGCTACTGCAATGTTACGCCGAATCTCAAGTCATTGTCTTGATTACCAACAGATTTCTGAGTCCAGTTCAAAGTGCTGTTTTTTAACATACAAAGCTGTACATGGCTTAGCATCAGGCAACTATCTCTTCCAAGAGGAACGTCTCTGGCATATACAAAGTGCGGGGAGCGAATGTTTAGAATCTGTATCTTATAAGAAGTCAACATGGCACAGACCCAGAGGGAATTCCTCTCTGTAATGGCCTCCATGGTGGGGAGCACTTTGCCTTCCACAGCTGTGAAGATTCTTTTGTTTAAACAGGTATTTGGAGTATAATTTTTAACTTTGATATGATAGTGTGACCGTGACCCAATTCATATCTCAGGGATGCTGGCACAAACAAGAGCACTAATAAGGTTGGAACTTCACGCTATAGGAGATAACATGCTTGCCTCCAAAAAGATAAGCCTCGTCTCACTTGTTCTTCTCTCCCACAGGAAAATGTAATGAGCTAAAATGTAGTGAACGTCAGTAACTTTCCTCCCTTTTTGGCAGCAGCAAATGAAACACAGGTAAGTACATTCTCAGCAAAAAGATAACCCACCAGTTATTTTCTTTGGTGACTGATCTGTGGTGAGAGAAGGACCAGCAGGACAAATGTTAGTGGAGCTATCCCATTGCTACTGATATACTATTGATGTACTGTAAGTTGCCCTGAATTATCAGGGGCTTTTAATTCTTGCATCAATTTTGTATCACAAGAAATCAGCAAGGAGTGCGTTGATCAATATTTGCTCCCATGTTGGAAAATATGCAGACCAGAGAAA
Organism: Acrochordus granulatus; assembly: GCA_032468055.1. NCBI lineage: Eukaryota > Metazoa > Chordata > Lepidosauria > Squamata > Acrochordidae > Acrochordus > Acrochordus granulatus. The sequence continues at coordinate 90,277 of JANHZU010001476.1, read as the reverse complement.
CTGCATGTAAAAGGTCTATGTTTTTAATTTTGATTTTCATACAATCAACTGTACATTGATGACGAAATGGAATTAAAAATAATTCAGACTTCAAAAAATTCAAAACTTGTAAAAAGTAAAAAACGCATGTTAATTTCTAAACTTTATACTATCATGTATCTTAGTTTTAACCATTTTGAAACATATAGGATTTCTTCATCCATGTACAAATAAGTACTGTTTGTTGGCATGGTTATTCCCTAAGTGCCTTACAACAAAGAACGTTTATTCCAGGCTTCAAAATTTGACATCATTTTCTATTAGAATCCTCAACAAGCCTCAATGAAAAATCCACACGTTCTGAATCAGCAGATTCTGAGCTGTTTTGTGTGCAAGGAATTTACACACAGAAAGAGACAGCTTCTATACACTTTGTTCTGGAGTCATGGTTGCAGTCTCGTTAATTGATTTGAAATAAAAAAATCTGAACAATCAAATTGGCAAGAAATCATCCATTAGATCTAGATGTTTCTTCTGCCCAACCCTACCCTACATTCTCTAAGCAATTCAATAGATAAGCAAATTATAAAATCTAAGCAACTCTGATGAGTAACCTGAATGGGAGATCATGTAAGAGCAGCACATAAGCAGAGTTTTGCAGAAATAAACTGAAGGCTTCCTAACAAAAATAAAAAGAATACTAGATACTCTTTTATAGATTGAGTTTGGTCAGATACAGCCGAGGATTCTACAAAACCCAAAATGAATTCACATGTGGGTGCTGTACCTTACATATATATTTAGACTTTCATAGAAATGTTGACTGAATCAGACATATTCCTTGCCTTTGAGAGCCCTGTTTATGTTTTTCTCTTTTCCCAATTTCTTGCACAGAAATCTGTAAACTGAAAATACACCTCCTTTGTCTGATGAAATGGCCTCCAGTTCTTTAAACATTATACAGTAACACAATGCACCTGTTAAGTATGTAAACTTAAAGGTTTACTTTAAGTAAACCTTGAAAAACCAAAATTTGCATGTTGTTAGGCATTGTAATTTTCTGATACTGGCCACTTTCAGGAATCATATTCACAAATCCTTATTCAGGACTTTTTCCATTAATTAGCACTTATCTTTTCCGAGTACTGTACTTCACCAACTCAAGTTGTTTGCACAGCAAAGACTGCATGCATACTAATTTCTAACAAATCGGTCATATAAGCAAAGGATAAGGATGAAGTACATGGTGAGACTGTTACTTCTCATCTTCCCCAAAGTCTAGGGTTAGAACGTCTAGAAGCATCAGACAATTGGAATTTCTTGCAGTGATGAGGTAAGAAAATAACTAACTCTGAATTTTCAAATGCCAAATATCCCAGTATTCTCCAGGTATTCGGGACCATAACTCCCATCAGGCCTGCACCCGTAATCAAAATTAAGATTAGGAGCATTGTATTTCCAAAAAAAAGAGGAGGGCAACAACCTGGCTTGCCTCCCACAACAGAGCTAAGAGCAGGCCAAGAGTCATCCCATGCTCAGCCATGATTCCCTTAAGTTGGCCCCTCCATTAGAGCTCAGGAAGGAAGCGCCCCCACCCCCAGCGCCTCACCTCGCTAGGTCCAGGAAAGAGTCCACGGTCTCCTTACTGGTGGGCATGGACCCGTCCAAGCCCAAGTCTTTGCTATTGAGCTCCCCGGCGCCGAGCCCGGGTTTAATGATGAAGGCCACGGCAACGGCGAGCGCCGAGGCGATCAAAGTGGTAACCAAGAAGTAGGCGACGGCGATGCCGCCCAGCTTGCCCAGAGAGCGAGTGTCCAGGCTGGCCGCTCCGGAAACCAGGCTGCAGATCACCAAGGGCAGAATGATCATCTTCAGCATGCGGAGCAGCATCTCGCCCGGAAAGGCCAAGTAGGTGACCTGCGCCCGGCTGAGCGGCGTTTGCCTCATCAGGGCCCCCATGGCCACCCCGACGAGCACGCCGGTTACGGTCAAGATCACGATGCAGTTTCTCCTCAGGAACCGCCCGAAGCCCCGCAGCTGGAAGAGCTTCAGCCGAGGCTGCTTTACACCTTCCTCTTCGGCCTCGAAGCCGGTCAGCACCGTCGACTCCAGGTAGCCGTTCCGGCTCTCGGCGGGCTTCTCCATGCTGTTGGCGGCAGGCGGCGGGAGCCGTTATCCTAGCCGACTCGGACAACGCGCGCGCTCCGGGGAGGAGGCGCCGGCGGGCGGCTCGGGAAGCCTGTAAGTGCCCTGCCGGGACCCCGGGAACGGAGAAGGAGATCCGCCCTGCGCGGCCACCGCGAGCCCCGCCGCCCGGAGTGCTTTTTATGCAGGGCGAGCCCGCGCCCGCGCCCTGGAGCGCGGCGAGGCGGCCAGAAACGGCGGGGGAGGCGGCGCCCCCTCCCACCTGCTAAAGCTGATGCAAGGCACGAGCGCTCTGGGCTCAGTTCCGCCACCCCGTCCGGTCCGGACCGCTCCTCCAATCAGTCACGCTGGCGCGGTGTTCCCGTCCTCTTCGGGAAGCTTCGCGCAACTCCACGGGGGGGTCTTCAGCGAGAAGGGGGCCCCTGGCGAGCGAGGAGCGGGAGGGAGGAGCGAAGAGGCGGGAGAGCGGGCGGCGGGGGCCATCTGCTTGCGGGGTCGAGGACAAGAACCCTCCGCAGGGAAGGCGCCGGGTGTCCTCGGAGCTTTATTTCCGCGGCTTTCACTTGTCATCCGTTTTTCCCTAAATAGCGACGCGGCCAGAATTTAGGGGAAAGCATCGGGCCGGCACCGCGCTGGTCGCAGACAAACGCAGAACCTCGAAATGGTACGGACTCTGGACCGTACCACTTCAGGTTCTGAGGAGGAAGCGGTTCGGAACCCTTTCTCCGCCTCAAGCAGAATTTCTTTTCCAATTAAAAAAAGCAGTTCAGGGAATAGTTCACCTGCTGCATCGGCACTCAGAGGGGAGAGCCAGAGTTAACCCGGATAAATGGCCCGACGTGTTTTCTTTCTGCCGCCTGAGATCTGAAGTGGTGCAATCCTTTGCTCCGGATTTTCCCGTCATTCGACCTGCTTTATTCGGAGGGAAGGCGAGGTTGGAGGGAGCCGGTTTCCTTCTAGGCTGCGGCGGCGAAGTTTGGGCCCTCCAACTGGGATAGGCTACACCGAAGCGGCAGGTGCACAGCTGCTAGGTGCCTTATCCCTCTGGGTCGCCACGGGCCTGGACCCCGTGGCTGCCTACAGGCTGAGAAAGGGAAAAGCTGTTCCTTGGGGGGGCAGATGAAGCAGCAGGGAGTGGTTTCTCCTTCCCCTGCCTGATTTTGCTGGGACATCAGAAACCTTGGAAATGGAAAGCCATCCCTTGCAGCCAGTCATCCCCTGGAAGATAGCCAGGGCTGCCGAGAACAGGTGCTTCCTTTCCCTCACCACCTGGGCATCCTGCTAGAGAGAATGGAGTGTGCAATCTTTCAGGCCAAGGGAGAAAAGTGAGGCTGCAGCAGCAGCTGCTCTTTGCTTCAGTTTTCCTCTCCTAGCAAGGGGCAGAGGCACCTGCCAGCACAGTTCCTGACTCTGCTTCCTCCTGGAACTTTCTAAAGGGGCCTTATTCTGCTGAGGAGAAGTAGGGATAGAAAGCCGTTCTTTGCCATCTCTTTGGCTGCTGGCTGAAATCACTTTTGTGGTGCTGTCATTGTCCCCCCTGCCAATGGGAATGAAAATGTAATTGGAGAGAGTTTCCTTCTTCCTGGTGTACTTTTTGGATAGAGAAAAAGCAATTACGTGGAAACCTCCACTGCTGAATTGCTGGCTTGGGTGGCAATTGCAAGAAACATCTCCAGTTTATGCCTCTTATTCTGGGCAACACGGCAAGTAAATCTGATCCCAATTATTGCTCTGACCTGCAATGCGCTCTACATGGGGTTGCTCTGGAAGAATATCCAGAAACTTCAGTTGGTGCAAAATGCAGCAGCGCAAGCAGCTATGACTATCTCTGGTACAGCACATGTTAGATTTCTACTGCGTGAGCTGCATTGGTTACCAGTTGGTTTTAAAGTCCAATTCAAGGTTCTGCAGTTGACCTTTAACGCCCTACATGGCATGGGACTAGATTATTTGAGGGATTGCCGTTCCCCAATTTCAACCACCCATCCCACCAAATCAAACTGGTGGGCACGTTAGGGGTTCTTTTGTCTAGGGAGCTACATTTGGCGGGCCTTAGGCAGTGGGCCTTTTCTGTTGTGGTTCTTGTGCTGTAGAATCTCTTCCACCCCTCGCTACCCTCCTTAGGTGAGGATAGTCCCATTTCTAAGCTTTCAAAGTCCCCCCAAGACCTGGTTATGCCAGCAGGCATGGAGATGTCAGGGGAGAAGTAAACTAGTGAGATGGCTCCATTACTATTAACATCCATCATCATTCTTGTTTTTAACTATTTTTTTTAGTTTTTAAATGTTTTTAATATTTCTTAATGATTTTATATATTATTTAGTTTTGTTGTACACTGCCCAAAGTCATTTGTTTGTGAGACGAGCATCTATATAAAATATATAAATAAATAAGATTAGGGAAAACAGTAACTGCTCCTTCCAACAAGCAACTCTGCTGGTTCAGTTCTGGCAAGCAAGCTGCAGCTGTTGCTCTCTTTTGTTTCCCTCTCCTGCTAAGTGTGGGTAAAATTGAGTTGGGTGGTGAACAAGGAGAAGAGGACTTAGGGACAACCAAGATCTTTCAGAAACTTGGAATGAGCTCTGATGTTTCTAGGAACAAACTTACAAAGATTATGACAATATGCTTAGTGTCATAATCTTTACATCACATGATATTATTGTGACCAGTCATAGGATAATGAATATAAATGAAGAAGTGTACAGTAGCCACCCCACCATGCTGGAGAGGAATTCTAAGAATCCCAGTCCTCAAATATCTGAGGCATGGCTGGTGGGAAAAGACAAGTGTGTAATATACATTTGCTTTTGAAGAACTGGTCTTAGTTTTACAAAATTATAATTAAGCTAAAATATTTAGGGGGCTGGTAGCCCATTAGTCATCTTCAGCTGTGCTCTGCCCTTGTTGCCCCATTGACAAGATGCATTATCAGAAAAGTATGACCTTTTGCAAAGTGGGCATTCTGAAAGATAACTTTCCAGATTCAATAACAGAAATTAAAATAAAGGTGTTCATTCTATTGAAACCAAAGGATTTAATTTGAACAGAAACCACTGTCCATAATGGTCTAAAACCATTCCTATGTATTGTTTTGCCACAGGATGCATTTCTAGCAATAACTAAGATTTTCCTTCTTCCATGTGAGATACTCAGAATGATTTGAATTGTGTAGTTTCTCACAGATTCTTATGAGACTGATTGATTATATGCCATCAAGTTGTTTTCAACTCCTAGCAACCACATAGATTTTCTCCATGGATTTTATGACAAGCAAGGCTGTATTTCTCAAAATACAACCCTGCTGTAAAATAGTTCCACATGAACTATGTGGATATAATTTGAGCATATATACAAACATTCCTACTAGTTTCATGAACTCTTTCTGGACCAGAGATCAAATGATAGTAGTGTTGGAAGGCAATCTGGAAAATGTTTTATTCCTATTCCCAATTCCAAAACAGTAATATAAGATGGAACTATTATAATGTCCAAATCTATAAATATCCAGTCTCTTTGAACTGCTACAATTAAAATAATTCACTGAAATTGAGTGAAACATTGTGAAAAATTAAATAATCAAACATTGTTTTCCTGAAAAAGAACCAATGCGTCTTCTTTAAGACTAACTTTTAAAATTGTTTCAGTTGTTAACTAGTATGGAAACAGGGTGATCCAATAGACACTATTTACTGGATTTTCAAAAAGTGGTTTGACAAAATCCCCCAGCAAAACTTAGCAAAACAAAAACCCTGTATGTTTTGCTTCTTTTTTATGTCTTTTCTCATTTAGTATTTTGTTTACTTTTTTCCTTGTTTTTTGTATTTGGTTATTTTTTTTAAAGGAAAAAATCTTAGCAAAAAATCCTTGTGGATCAATAATCCATAAGAGAAGAGGAACAGTTTTTGTGCTGGAAGCTGTGAATAGTGGAATACCTTTTTCCTTTTTAACTTTCACAGAAACAATTAGAAATGAATACATTGCCAGAACTGCTCATAGTGAGATGGGCGGTGGCTAAATTTAAAAAATAAATAAATACATACATACTGCTTTGGAATGGAGAAGATGCTGTAACATTAATGTCCTCTCATAGGCATCATGGGAAGCAATTTTTTCTCCTTAATATTCCTCTGGAAGTCTAGCATATGGGATAGAGAATTTCATATTCTGGATTTATTTCCAAGGTCACACTTATTTCATTGATTTTACTTCCAACCACTGTGCAATTGACCACTTGAAAGTGTAGTGTACACTCATAACAATATATACACTGTAGGGTCGCCACATGATTAGGAAGTCTGAATTGTATGCATTTCCTGATTCCATAAAGAGCTTATGCATCTGTAACCTGTGCACATAGACCATTTTAAATGTTTTCTGAGCACATTGATTGTGCAATAACTCAGATGAGGCCAGTGTGCAGATTTGTGGCTTCTATTGTGAATTGGCAGAATGTCCGAAGTTTTTTGAGTGATTTGTTTTCATTTTCCCTTTCTAATATAAAAAGCACATACTGTATTGATCTCTTACTAGATTCTAGAATTAATATATACAGAAGGAATAACATTTAAAAATAATGTTAATATTTCAGGAAGAAAAAGCAAAGACAACCTTTTCTTCACCACATGGCATCAACATATCAGTACAATGATACTCAGTCAAAGTAGCATGAAGGTGGAGCAATAACAAAATCATCTGCGGTGTTTCTTTCAAACAAATACAGTAAGCATGCTGTTATATAAAGCTGAATCAAGTATTCAGCCATAAATGTCAGGTCTTGGTAATTTAGTAGATTCATTTTTCTTTGTTAATATTTTCTAAAAAGATTCTGTGATATTATAAATATTTGTTTCCCTAGCTTACTGATAATTTTCATAGATCTTCTCAAGTGAAACTGGTACTTTTATTTGGTATATAAGAAGGGATAGCATATGTGGCAGGAGAGATATACTATTATTTTTTCAATTTTATATTATCTGGTTCTTTCACTTTTAGTGAATTAATGAATTCTGAGATCCAGAAATCTATTTTAAATACATGTGCTTTAGCTGTTCTGCATTGCATAGGGTCAGGTAAGCTTGAGTGTGATGGATCCTCAGGAAGCATAGCCAAGTTTGAAAGGAAAGCAGAACCTTATGCCTATTTGTCTAGCTGCAAAAGCTAAATTAAATTCAACTTACTTTTATACTTTATACACCAAGTTAGAACCTATCACTCAGATAAGACTTTTAAAATGTGCTCTTCCCTCTGCCCCATAATCCTTCCTACAGTTAAGAATTTGAAACAGCAACAGTAAAAAGAATCACGGTACCCTCTTCTACTCATGTTCCCCAGGTTTATTTTTACTGCAGTTATGGTCAAGGAGGAATTCAAATCTTGTCCATATATATCTCTGGCAGACTATTTCTAGGCAAAGTATTTACATTATACTTATTCCCAATGGGCTGAAACATTTTTCTGCCTAAGGTGAAGGATAATATGGTACTCCAGTGGTTGAAGTTTATTTCAGCCCTGGCAACAAATCAGTATGGCTCGATTGAGTGTGTAACCTATTTAGCACAACCTGATTTAGAACAAGACAGGAGAACAAGATGCAATAAACAAAAGTGATCCTATGGATCATCACCAGAGCTGGACAACAGATCGAGCCAATGGAGTTATGCTTCAACTTGGCCACTTCACTACAACTCTTTTTTCAGGGAAATCTAGAGTTGAGATCAGAGCAAAGGATACTTCCTTCAGACTACAGATTATTTGCTGGTTTCCTTGTGGCAAACACCTGGATCAATCCACAGGAGTTCCTCTGATTACTCCCAGTGTGCGTTATTTAGAGTGGCCTTTCTTCTTTTTTACTTCACACTATTTTTTACTTCACACTATTCAAAGGAAAGCCCAAGTGGGATTTTCCCAAGTAAGTCTGCAGAGGAAGGATGGGGAATAAACCTCATTCTGAACTGCTCTGGTTCACAGCAGTTCTCCTTCATCACAGTAATTAAACATGAACATAAGGCTTTTATTGTATGTATGCATGTATATTTCATGTCTAATTGCAGCAAGGGTAGTTTAGAACTAGGGACATTAAAATCAATCCTCCTGTCCCCAAAGTAAAGGTAAAAAACCTTTACCTTTTACTTCTCTAAATGTACATTTATACTTCAGGTTTTTTTAAGCCTTATTTCAGCATTGAGGAAACTGCATGTATGTGTATCTCAGTGTATGTGTACAAATATATGTGTATGAGAGAAACACAACATACGTGTCTATCTGCCATAGAGATGCATTAGAAAAGATCTATGTATGTAAATTAGGCCTGGCCAATATTTAGACCTGACCATGACAACTCTCTCACCCTCTGGGGAAAAAAACCTACACTGCTGTTGAAGTGGGTTGTACTTTAATCTATAAAATTGTGGGTGGATGTCTTTTATCTCTAGCACACACATGTGTAAGACATAGGGACAGCTTAGAATGAAACCAAGATACCAAGGCTGCATGATTTTGTGTTTTCCCCCATTCTGTGATTAATACATTGTTTGTCCTTAAGTGCCTCTTTTTCTAAAAAATAATAGTATCAGCACAAATACAAATGCCACGTAATAATAATAATATTATAATAATCTTTATTGTCATTGCACCATGTAGAATGAAATTAAAAATGCCACTCAGTCATTGCATCACTCATACAGTTTCACAGAAACTATGAGATGCATAACAAACAAATTTTTTTAAAAATATGATTTTAAAATCATAAAAACTCACACACAACCACACACTCTAATGTACAGCCTTTTGGTTTACCAGCTGCAGCAGGTGGGATTCATTTTGCACAGCTGATAATTAGTATAGTAGTTAGAAATGTTCTAATATTTACTTTATTTCTAACAAAGTAATGTTTTTATGTAAATCCAGGAAAGGCTACTGTAAAGAAGTGCAACAGAGAGAAAACAAGCTTAAATAATGTAAGATAAAAGATGGGAATCCTTGTACTTCCCAGCATCATGGTAATAATTAATGACTTTGCTTCCTTGGGGCTGCTGGAGATTCAATCCCAAACATAAATGCGGCGGGGGCAGTAAATTAAGAAAGCTTCATCTACCCTAAGATAAGTCCTCTGGTTTTGAAAAACAAAAGGATCAGAAATAGGGATGGAGAACATGGTGAGAATTCCCTGTTGCATAAGAAAGAAGGGCATTAATTGTTGGAGGATTTTGAGAATTTTTGTGGAGCTCTAAGACAACCCATTATTCGTAAGACCCAACAAGTTTTTTTCTGTGCTGAATTGAGAATGCAGGGCTGAGCCAAACCAGCCAGAAGGTTGAAGCTTGTTGTAAAGTCCTTGGCAGTGGTCTTTTGGGCCACTTGACAACTCCAAGCCTCACATTGAATTTTAAATGTGAACCTTTGAGGAGTGACGGCTTGTTTAAGCTTATTGGGGATCCATAAGCAAAAACAAATTTCAAAGATACGAGTCTGCAACAGCATAGCAATTCTCTCATCTAGGGGGATAAAGTTGACTGTAGAAAGGAAAACATTTGTAAAGAAAGAACTTGTTTTGTTGCTTAATAATATGAAGATGAATATAGGATGTCTGTGATATGAGATCCTACTAAGAAGGTCCTTATCAGTATCTTAAATGTTTTGGAAACAAACACAAAAGCAGGGCAATCTGGTAATCCATTCATTCATTGATTGATTCAGCAAAAGATGGCTGTACACTAGGATTAGCTTTTCCACGTTATTTTCAGATCTTCAAACACTTCAGCTTTTCCCTTTTTAAGCCAGGCTGAAGAAATATGGCCTCTATTTCCTGGGATTTTTTCCCCCCTCCCTCCTTGAGCTATGACTGTGGGCTGTGTCCTCCTCCCTGATCATTGTGAGGAACAGCTTTGCTGGTTGCACTCCTCACTGCAAAAGGGATGAAAGGCTGGCTATTATGTACTGTATTGCCCTCTCTCGCTGGCCAGTTGGCGAGAGTGCCGGGTGGCTCAACTGGGAGAACAAAGCGTAACAAAAGGGACTCCTTTTGGCCATGCTCACTTGCTGCATGAGGCCCTTGGTTGCTACCAACCAGCTCTAGATTCAGTTCTAGAGTTCTGATTTGACCCTATGGGTCAGATTCTCCCCCAAAGTGTGTACGCACTTAGATCGTTAGTAGACTTCGGCTTTAAGATAAAATTTGGCCTAAACATTAATGATTGGAGTAGTCAGATCAAAATGAGAGGGTTAACTTTTAAAAACCGAAAGACCAACTTAAAAAAATGTATGAAAAAATAAACATTGTCAGTTATGGGAAAATCTATTATGTCAGCTGGAAAAAGATTAAAACATTAAACAAGATGCTTTAAAATTGGAAAAGGACAGAAAAGATGAGAAGTTTAAGGACTTAGAAAAACAGCAGAGGGATTGAGTTCTGAGCTAATGATGATCTTATGAAAGAACATTAAACAACCATATTGAACTAAAGTAAACCCAAAGATCACAAACAGTTCTTTGGAATCAAAGAGGATAGAGCCAGAGAAAAAGAAAATAACATGAAACGATTTAACAAAATTAACCAAAGAAGAAACCTGGCAGAGAACAAGAGCGGTATATGTTGACATTAGTTAGGGATGAACAACAAAATAAAGCCAATCATGAATTCTCCCATCTTTAATCTTTTTTAAACTTTCAAAAATAATTTGAATCACTAAGACAGTTGCAATCTGGAGTTAACAGTTGATTCATAGAGAACTGTATCAATGTGAAATCCATTTGCACATGCCCAAATTCCATATTGCTCTAGTAATTTCTGAAGCAAAGCATTTGGCTTTGTTTGCAAAGTAGCATAGGTAGGAATCAGAATTATAATAATTTAAAGCAATGGACATTTTATGAGCCAATAAGATGCTCAGTTAAGGAGTTCTAAGGATAAACGGATGCATGGGAAAATTCCAATTTTATGCCAGCCAAGGACAGACAACTGATAGATTGCTACAGTTTGTTATCTAAACAATCATTCTACCATGAAATCTGAATAGCTGAGCATTAAATACTCCAGTAGCAACCAGAAGGATACACTAGGACTTTGTCCAAGGTGGGTGATATAACCCAAAAACTCATCAATCTACGTCAAGTATAGCTGTGAGACTATTTTACACTTACAAATTTTTATTACTGATTTCTGAAATGCTTGATTTGATAGATTCATCACAGAATGAAAGATCTATATGATACTGGTGAATGGTCAAAAGATAGATCTTTGAGAATTATTTTGACTTGCCTCTGTTGAGAAAATTGCCCATTTATTTGTATTATTTGATCTCTATTTGTAAGGGCAACATATGGATAAGGACAAATTTTCTTATCCATGAATATATTCAAAAATCTTTAGCAAGAAACCTTTGCAAGGTCTTTTATGAAATTCCAGGTATACAATATCAACAGGGTAACTCCATCCTCACTATAGATTGATGAGGCAGAATTTGCTTTTGCAGAATCAATTCTATATTCTGAAAGGTCCTGTTTTTTGTTTGTTTACAATTGTTTACCAAATTTTCTGGAAGAAGCATTAAGAGTTACAATTTACAATGTTCTGGATCTCCTTTGCACCGCTTTTTAAAAACTGGTATCACATTGGCTACCATCTGCTGTTCTGGCACTGAGCCTGATTTGAGAAACAATTACATATTGTTTATTAAGTAATCAGAAATTTCACATTTTTCTTCTATAGGAATTCTTGAGTAAAGAAATTGGGACCAAACCTTTTGTTAGGAATAGACCCTCAAGATATCGTAGTATATCTTCTACCTCAATTTGTTTTAGCTCTGATTCCATCCCTAAGAAAGACTTAGATATCTGTCCTTGATCTTGTGTAGCAAAAATAGGTACAAAGCATTTAGGTTCTTTGCATTCTCCAGTTTGTTGAGTATTCCTTTGTTGAGATGACTCCTTTGTCATCTCAACATTTGCTCACACACTTCTCTGACTGGTTTTCTGCTCTAAGTATATTAGAAGAATTTGATAATTCACAAATTCTGAAATTTTGGACTACAACCCCCTGGGATTTTACAGATTTTTTTTTCTTAAAAGCTAATCAGGCTTGCCCAAGCAAACTAGAATCACTCTCAAAATCTTATTTTATTTTATCTTATTTTGCCTTGCTCCCACTTTGCCTCAGCAAGCCCTTAGTAGGGTTCCCCAAGCAAGTTTTCAGAGGTAGTTAAACCTATGGATCTAGCCATCTTTCAAAGCCAACTGCCAAACAAAGCAGTTTTATTTACATATTTATTATTTAGCTTCATTGATTAAAGGGTTTTTCATATGTGCCTCAAATTCTTGTCAGAGGGTTGCATTCTGTATTGTCATTTATTCCATTTTTGCCAGAGTTTGTACTTCTCTTTGTCCTCATTAGAACTGGCTTTTCATTTCTTGAAGGACCTTTTACTGCTTCCTAAACACTATTAGAAAGACTTGCTGGCCTCTTTCTGGGCTTTCATTCATTATGCAATAAATTCCAGTTTAACTTCAGTTATTGAGGTTTGACATTGCCTGACATCAGTGGGAAGAGATTTGGCCCTCTTGTCTTTTCCTTTCAGTCTCTTTTCCACCTGTTCCCCTCAGAGTTGTTTTTTTAAATGTTTCCTTCTATAGTCAAACATGATTGTGCTGGATCCTACAGGGAGTTATCCACTGACATATGTACTAAATATAATCATATTATTTTTGTTGTTTGATATCAATTACATCACCTTTACTTCTCCCATAGTCAACGCTGCTTGATTTCAAAGTATAACAGTCTATTAAAATGTCTAAAATCATGATCTGAGCTTGACTATACAAAGTCTCTCTGAGATAATTGTGAGTGTCGCACTGGTGAAATGGAAGCGGCACAAGTTTAATAATAATATAATAATAATTGAAACTCACCATTACTACTGTAATTCATTTTCATCCCTGCCTGGTTTATCTCATCTTCTCAGTAATTTCCTCAGCACTTTGAATGGATGAGCAAAAGTATATGCCAAAATCTAATTTGCATTTCTCTCCAGATATCATCACCCATAGTGATTCTTTGGAGGAATCCAATCTTCCAATGTGCATTAGAGTCTATACCTTATTTTGGAAAACTGTGCACTTTTTAGATTACACGTCATGCCAATGTCATTTGGTATTTTAGAAAGTAAATCATTTCTATTTCAAAAATAGAAGGAAAACTGTCAGCTCTAAAAGGTACACCAGTCTACAAATCATACACTATATAGACCTAAAGCTATGGAACAGCTATAGTAACAAATCTTGCAAGATTGAATATGCTACTTTTCCTCCCTCTTTGTGAGAATTAAAGGGGAACCTTTAATTTTTTTGTCTGACCTGTTTCACAAACCATTTTCTTGGCCTGGGCTCCAGTTTCATTTATCTGATCATTGCCTTGAGAGCAGTTCTTCAAGGGCACTGTCTTTATTCACTCCATACTGTAAAGCCATCTCCTAACAGCCAGTTTTGGCACTGTGGAATAATTGCTTGATGTGGACACCCAGTAAGTATGTACAGGTTATATAATGCTCAGTCATAAGAATAAAATGGGAGCCTATAATGACTTTAAGATTGGTGGAGAGTCAAGGTTTGTTATGATTGTTTTTAATGAACAGTGTTTGGAGTCAGTTGGGTGACCTTATGCACTTCTAAAATAAAAAATAAACATAAGTTTATTAATTAAAATAAATTAATAAATTAAAAGTGAAATTTACTTTGACTTGAAGAAAATGTATAATGGATGTTTTGAGAGGCTTTTATTATAAGATTGCTCTGCCCCATTCATGAAATGTTAGGGGTAGCAAGACGACAACTGCATTTGTAATCTCCCTTTTTCACAATTTTTTTTGCTCTTTTTCTTAGTCAAACGTACTAATCAAGAACGAAAAGACAGATATCACATATCTTGATAGATATCACTAAGGATCTGCCATCAGGGAGCATCCTTAAAACTATTGGAAAGAGAAAGAAACTTTATAGACTAGATATTTCATGAGAAATGCAGAAAATGCAATTCAACCATAAGGTTATAATATATAGGAAAAGACTTGGATGCTGATGTTAGACATACAATATCCACAAAATTAAGGGGGAAAAACCTTGAAAAATAAAATAATGTTGAATGGGTGTGCTTGATCTACTATACTAAGAGAAAACACTTAACAAGTGTATAATTCTTTTAAAAAACCCTTTCCCTTTAGTTGAACTCTGGAAAATAGCTTCTGCTGACGTTAATGGATTTGTTAATCAAGTACAGAAACACTCCAAAGGGCAATCAAATGAAGTAGACTATTATGTATATGTTAACTTAGCTAGTCTTTTTCTGCTGACAGATGTTGCCTCGTTGTTTATCTTCAAAATAAGATTTGTAAGGAGGGTTCATAACTAAGCAGTTTTTAGGTGTGACTCTAGTGGGATATAAATAGTATTGGAGGAATGATGGTAAAGGACTACAAGTAGTCCTCGCTTAATGATGGTAATTGGGACCAGAATTTCCATCGCTAAAAGACGCAGTCATATAGAGTGACATCACATGACTACACTACTTAGCAATGGCAGTTCTGGCACTTCCAGTTGCTGTTGTTAAGCAAATCCTGCCTCCTCCTCCTCCTCCCTCTTCTTCTATTACCACTTTGGGTGTTGAGAGAGATACAAAGTTTGGTTCTTGAACTTCTGGTGGCCTCAGCCAGTATTATTTGATACTGCTGTAGTGTATCTTTAATGTCTCTCCATATTCTGCCTTGTGCTCTTTGACCTTCTCCTCTTTTTATGTATGCCTTGTACAGTATGGAACCCCAAGACGTTCTCTCCAGGTGAGCAAACCACTTTATTTGCTGTCTTTGTATGTAGTTTAAGATTGGTTTTATTCCAATTCTTTCTCTTATGACTTCATTCCTTATTTTATTACAAAATCTCATTTCCATGGTGACTAACTTTCTTTTGTTGTGAGTGTCCATGTTTGGCACTGGTAATATAGGGTGGGATTGAATATGTTTTATATGAGATGCTACTTTGTATTGATCAGTGCTGCCTTATCTTGCAGGAGTGGAGCTAGCTGTCCCAATATTTGGTTTGCCTTACTGAATCATATGTTAATCTCTTTGTCCATTTTTCCATCTTCAGTGAATGTTGTTCCTAGGTATT
>JANHZU010001476.1:0-17947 GCA_032468055.1 Acrochordus granulatus | reverse complement strand
CTGGCTGGCCGTACTTGTTACGGCGTCGCCTCCATCCTCCTTTCCAGCTGCAGTACCAACTTCCCTCCCAGCCAGCCTCCCTGCTTGGCGGCGGCCACGGCGAAGGGATGGGATAGAGCAGAAGCCGCTTGACTGCCTCGCGCGTCTGTGATTTTCGTCCCAGCGGCGGGGATCGCCCCTTCCCGTCGTCTTCTCGCATTCCTGCCCTGCTGTTTCAGCCTCCTCGTTGTCTCCCTCCTTTTCCGTGTTCACCATCCCCTCCCCTGGGTCCTTGTTCCTTCCATCCCCCTTTTCCCCTCTGGGGTTATGAATTGGATCGTTGTATTCTCCTGCAAAGGTGCGTACAAGAGAATAATCTTTTTTCAGCATTTGTTTAAAAGAGCCAGTTTGGAGTGTTATCCTATATAAATATAAAAGAGGGAGGTGAGCTTTTAAGCTTTTTTTCTGAGAGCTTTTTATTATGTTACCAGTTAATTTTCTTCTAGATTATTACTAACTTTTCTGAAAGTTAAATTAATTTAAATTTTGAAAAACTTAAGAAGAAATACATGTTATCTTAACACCACCTTCCCCTTCTGTCTCTTTCCTTATCTTGGTTTGACAGTGACTCCACCCCTCTTTCATAATAATATTAAACACTGATCATTATCAGTATGGAATGATTGATGTTCACTGTACACACTGTATATATCTGTATGTCTCCTGTAACTTTAACCATACTTATTTCATCTCTCATGTATACACAAAGACTAATTTCAAAAAGATTCATTGCAACTTTTAGGTAGAAAAATACAGTATCTGCTCAAACATTCCTAGTACTAATTTGTGGAGGAGCCTGATGATGCGTGCTGATCCATTCAGGAACAAAATACTTACATGTTGATCCTTAAGAGAAGTATAGAAAACGGGAGCTGTCTGCTTTTATTGTGCATTGTGGCTCTCTACTATGGGACCCAAAAGAATAATGAGTAGCTGTTAATAGCAAGAATGACTGCAACTTGAAAAAGGCAAAATTGAGAGCTTTTTAAATGGTTACAAATCATGGTGACAGGGATCCTGTCAAATTTTGAAGCAGTATACCACTGACCACCAGTTGCTGGGGAGCTTCAATAAGAAAGAGGTTCATGTTTTGTTTATGGGCTTCCTAAAAGCATTTACTTGGGCATTAAGGGGAAACAGCGTTGTGTCTGAAGACCATTGACAGAATTCTCTGAGGCTCTTCATAGTCAATAACTTTTCTCTCACAGTTCCGTCATTCTTCATTAGATATTTTTATAAGTTGCTATTAGGCTAGCTTTAAAGATCTTGGATAAAATAGATTGCCTGGATGGTATGTAATGAACTGTCAGTTAACATTGGTGCCAAAGCCACATTTCGTGTTGCAATTTCAAATTTTGTCATCTGTAACTCTATGTGTAAAGGATCATGTGACAGGGGGCTAAATGCTGTGTATGATTATGCTTTGTTAATTTAAAACATTTTGGCAGTAAATGGATTTTCTGTGCTTCAGTTCATTGTTCTTGCTGGTGGGAGTGAACTATTGCCGGGAATGTAAGTTACTTATGATAGGTGGCAATAACACATTTAATATTTAAGAACGAGATTACCAAATGTATGCCTGGGTTAAAAATGATTTCTAGGTTGAAGTTTCGCAAAGATATAATTGTAACCACAAAGGCTGAGTACAGCCTTTCTATTTCATAAAATAGGCCTGTTCAAGAAACAGCTAATATTCTATGGATAAGGTGAAACCTTGTCATGATTTTCCCCTTCTAACTTTTCCTTTGTCACCTCCCTCTTTTTAACGTACTACAACCTTCATGGTTATTTCCAAGCCTTGTGAATTTGACAGTACAGAATGATATTATTTAGTTTCTTGTGTTTTAGGGTCTTGGCCCTGGAATAAAAATAAAAATGACATAAGAATTGTCATGATTTTTATGTCTATTCTTAAAAGAAGTAAAATGGATCATAGAAACAGACCTATAACATAAGTCAGTTCTTCCTTTGGATTTGATATTCTTGTCTGTTTTGTGTTACTTTCTGATTGTGCAAATTTCAAGAACATTTCCCTAATTGGATGAAGAAGGCTGGTTTCTGTGGCTTTTCCTTTCGGAGATGGTGTGCCTCCTAAAATGGCTTGATAATAATACTTTTTAAACTGCTGTCAGATTTCAGCCAACCCAGCTGTGTATTTTGTTAAAATTGTTATTGGTTTTTGGAACAGGGAACTAGGTAGCTGACAGCCTACTTTTCAAACCCCGTCTCTTCTGTGCAAGAGCCCATGTATTTCGCTGGCATTTTGGAGAACTGCTTGCTGCCAGTGAAGCAGCAGGGCTGACTGGTTGAGCAATGTTGGCAGGAAACTCAGAATAAATATGAATGAAAATAGGCTAGCGGCCATTTGAAGGTGTATTCAGTGGCTCTTCTGGCAACAAAAAGAATCTCCATCTGTACTGCACGCACATACATAATAGCATTTAAAAGAGCAGGTCTTTTATGTCTGGTTAACACTATTAACAGACTCAGAGCCTGGAGGAATGTGAACAAGTGTTTTGCGATATTTTTGCAGGTGAAGCAGCAGACATGGACTCCAATTTGGGTGCCACTAGATTTCTTTATAAGAATTGTCCACTACTACAGGACTTGGCCAACTAATCTGTTCAGAAGTCCATTAGTTAGATATGATAGGATGATAGGTCATCACGTGGCCTTAAATGTGGGTAGTACTTTTGCGGTCAGTGGACATAATTTTACTTTTATTTATTTGATGGTGGCCTGATAATATCACGTGAGAAGACAGAGGTAACATTTTGTTTATTTTAAAGAATGGATGGATTAACTGTTGAGAGGTGTAACACAAATATTTTAGTGTCTTTTTCCCCCAGCAAGAAACCATTATTATCAAATATTGACAGTGTGATAATAAGCCATTAATTTATTAAATGACGGCAATGTGTTAATAAACCATCAATTTATTGTCAAATGTTGATAGTGTGATTTTGGAGTAAGGATTTGTATGATTGTGTGCATGCATGTGCGCGCATGCCTTTGAGTCAGTTTTTGACTCCTGGTACTTTTCTTGGCAAGGTTCTTTAGAACTGGTTTGCCATTTCCTGCTTCCTAGGGCTGAGAGAGAGAGACTGGCCCAAGCCCACTAGTTTGCTTCATGCCTACGGCAGGACTAGAACTCATGGTCTCTTGGTCTCTAGTCTGGTACCTTAATCACTACACTAAACTGGCTCTAGGTATTCTAGAGTCTGTTTTAGGTGTCATAAAAATGGGGCTGGGAAAGCTGCAAATAGGGCTTGTCCATCCTAGTTTTATGTACAGATAACTCCTTAATTCATTAATAACATATTTGCTTGTTAATTGCTCTAGTTTTATTATTTGTGGTAAACAATTATCATCCAGGCAGCAGTGAACATTTGGATTTGAGAAGAGTGTTTCCCAGCTCTGTAAAAGCTCTGGTAAGAAAGTTATATGAGTATGAAAACACTGAGACTCCTAACACTGGAGAATTAAAAGCTGCTTTTAAATGATCTGTTCCTGGGCATGGCAATCTGGTATGTGATGTTGGGGATTTTTGAATTAAATGGATTAAAAATCTAAATAACCTGATTCCTGTGGCTGGTGGAATTCAATGGAAACTACCTTGATTTCCCTAGAAGTTCTGCCTAGATAGAGATAAGTACAAGAGTATGATTGAATCTCCTAAATCTATGAAATGCTTTCAGTGTCCTCTGACTATGGTATCCTGCAAGTACTGTACTATAGTCTAGCTTGGTAGGAGCTAAGAGTTCAGTTTATGGTAATTCTACTTGACCAAATGGTTGACCAGAGGTAACATATGATCATTAATAAGAGTTCGATAATTTACTGGATTTTTTACATTTTGTTTTACGGTTTGCTTCTGAAAATGGAATTGTGTATATGTGTGTTCGTATACACAGAGATAATCTCTTGTAAAAGGATTCCTGTCCTCCAAGAAAAACTATGGTACAATTCATACATCACATTAGACCATGTTTAGTATTTCTGAATCTCTAACTCACTTACATTAGAATTATATTCTCCAAAAACTTCACAAAAAGTAAATTCACATAAAGTGAGGCAAGGAGCCAGTGGGGAAAAAAAACAGGTTGTTTAATAGGGGGTCAGATTTTATAGTCCAAATACTTTGACAAATATATGCGTACATTTTTAGAGCCTTCTTTAAGCACTTCAGCACTAAAACACATTTTCTTCATTGTCTGATGTTCTCTGTGCACTGAAAACATGTTTTCCATATTTTCTGCAGCTGGATTTCTAATGTGCATGGTTATCATGGCAGAGAAAGATGCAGTGGATCAAGGCAGTACAGATTTTATTACATTTTGTGTTGTATTGAGCACAATAGATTTGCTCAGGTTAAAAGGTGATCAACAGCTGAGGATCCTTCACCAGTTTCAGTAAGATGTAATATTGTATATCTATTACTAGGCTTTTTCCTTTTCATATTGGGAAAGGACAATACATTAATGGCTCTTTTGATTTTGTAGTGACAATAAAACTATTGCTGGTATAGAGGATGTGCAATTAGAACAACAGCATAGCATGATTGTAAATGTGTAAATGATGGCAGGAGAATGTTCGAGTGGTTTTGGTGATAAGTCTTAGCCTGTTTCCATTTCCTTTGGTGCAAATGAAGTGTGCTAGCACAAATTGCATAATCGTGTATTTTTTCATATGAATTCCTGGGTGAGAATGATCAATCAAGATAATAGTGAATTTCCATAAAACAAATTTGTATAAAGGAATGGAAACCTGTATACGGTATATGATATTCCAGTTGTTTTTTTCTGCATCTGTATCAGTGTTGCTCTGAAAGCCTTAAATGGGTTCAGATTGGACAGGCTGGGAATAGTTTAATTCAGAGAAAATGAAAATGATCTAATCAGTGTTTGTTTGGTAGAGTCAATTATGTTTCTGTTCTTCATAGGACTGAGAGGACTAGGAGAGAGATGGATTACCTGAACACCAAAGCTACAGGCAACCCCCAAAGGCTTGAGCGTGACCTCAAGAGGCCCTCCAAAAATAGGCTGTAATTTTTAATGTGCAGTATGAAAATATGATTAAATACATGATTAGGAAGGAATCCTATTTATGACTTAATTTAATTGAACACTAGTTAAATAAAATTAAACCAAATTTAAATTTAGTTTTTGTCTTGTTTCAGAATGTGGCTCAAGTGTAGCAATCAGAGCAGAGGCAGCTCTTGGCTTTGGAAAAGTTGTGTGTTCTTGGATAGGTAGCAGTGGAAGCGTGCTTTGGATCAAGAAAATCTCCTTAATTCTCAGTGTTGTTGCTTATAGCCTCAAATGATAACATCATTCCCAGATATTCTTAAAGGCAGATTATTGTATGTAACTATTATTATACAATAGTTCAGAAACTTCTAGAGTTGTACTTGAAAACCAACCAGAAACTTGAACTGATTTAGAATGCGGTATATGGTCCCTATATCAGATTTACTTTTTAGATACATCCATTCTTAATTAAACTTTGCCTGGAAACTAGAGTGCTTGTTTTGAACTTTTAAAACTCTGGAATCTCAAGCTGTTTTAAAAAAGGGGAAAAGTTTCCTCTCATATATTTATCTTCTAACACATATCAGTAAGTGGATGGAGAAAATGTTAAATTAGGGTTGATGATGATAGAGACTGGATATATTTTAAGGGAAATGTTTTGTTATATTTCTTCCCAACAGAATGTGTAGGCTACTCAGTTCAAATGACAAGGATATACATTAAAACCAAGTTTTTCAAGGAAGCGTGTAAACAAATTTGAATTTTATTCTTGATGTAAGAAATATTTTAACAGGATGCATGGAAGTGTAATTTTATTTAAAAACAAACTTCAAACTGATTTCTATCTCCAAAGTATGTTTTCACTCTATATGAGATTAGAGTTTTTAGTTGATAAAAATAACATATATTATAAAACATTCCATAGAACTCTCTCCAAAGAGACCAGTAAAATGGTTAATGCAGGGTCAGCTTCTTTATTTCCCTGTATTCAAGGTGTCCACAGAACTTGAAACAAAATTAAGTGCTTAGGTTTGTGGCAGAAAAACATAACTAGGATATTCTGCTGAGAATTCATCTCTTTCAGTCATTAGGATAAGACGACTACCATTATTCTAATCATCTGTATAAATCTCATTATTCTGGGATGCTGTCGTAAAGAAGATGTAATAAATAGATATAAAGAAGTCAATGCAGAAGGAAATGTGGGAGAATTATAGATTCTCCCTCCTATTTTTAATTTTTTAAATCATTCTAAAGTGAGAACATGAACTATGAAGAATAAGATATCCACAAATAATAAAAGTCTAAAGAAGAATTAGCTTCTACAAATATGTAAACATAGAATCTAAAGTGTTATGGAGATTACGTTTTTTCAATACGTCAGTTCTTACACAATTTTAAATGTATCACATAAATCTTAAAGAAAATAATTAAAATCACTATTATGATTTTTAATCTAAGAATACCTAGTTAGCAAAGCACAAATTACTAATTAAAATTCTACAGTATAATAAATTAGATCAACTCAAATTCTAATTTCTCATAGAATTGAAAAATAGATTTTAAATGTAGAAAAAAACAATTTTGGAGCATAGTACAAATTCATGTATTAAGATGTAGCCCAGGAATAGTTTCCAGTTAGAATTGAATTTTACATCACATTTACTTTTTAGATACAAAATTATTCTGTATATTGAAACATATTCCTATAACTTGCTTAACCATTCTTCTACAATAAGCTCAACTGACAGCTTAGAAATAGGTAAATGTGGCCTGCTAGATACATCATTCCTTACTGGAAACCATCTTGACTAGAAGTGATGATAGCAATCACATTGCCCATTGTTCATCTTTGCTTTACTTAGTTTTATTAAGTCTTCTTGGACTATTTCCAATGAAGAATTTGAAGTCTAGGTTAACAGTTATAAAAGCTTGGAAGAGATGTGGTTAGCTTTTAATAAGAACCAGAATTCAATTTCTAGAAAACATTCCAAGAAGAGATTGTGTCTTCTTGAATGCAAATTTAATCTTGTTAGAGATTTACCATTCAAAATCTTGAATTTTCATATTATATTACCATTCCTTTCATGAAATAAAAGCCAGTGGTTTGGATCTATGAGTACATTGTGAGCTTATAATTGTAACAATTCTTTTCACCTCCAATTGGAGCACCCCTTGTGGCATAAGCTCCTAAAATTTTGGAGCAACTTTTCATACTAGGAAAGAACAGTATGGAAAACACCTTGTAAAAACAAATCAATGTTTTTTGAAAGAAAAACAGAGTCAAATTCAAAGGAATGGAATTATACTTGACATTTCTTTATGGGTCTGTTATTTACTTAAAGATATTCAATGAATGATTTTATGTGGGAATGCTTTTATGTGGGAATGGAATTTAGCTTATGCACAGAAGCAAGGCTGACAGCAACCAGATCTGGTGTTTTTGGGCAGTAATATTCTCAATTATGGACGTAACTCAAGAAATGATGTTGCTTGTCTTTATAGAAAACTTGACTCTTGAAAAATGACTTGGTTCGTCAAGCATGCTAAGTAATAATGTATTGAATAAATCACAATATCCAGATTCATACTACACATTTATACGACACCCTGACTGGTTCAGGTAAAATACCTTGTAAAGCCAGACAAACAATAAACCTGAAGAAGTTAGTAGCTTGGCTAACAAAATGTTCACTCTTTCTCCTGGCAGTCATTCACCCATTAACCATATTATGGTTTAATACAAGCATATGAATTGAGACATACAACTTATTCAATAAATCATATATAAAAGTCTAATGCATAAACCAACCATTCTCAAAAAGACAATCTACGAATCTAATAATAGGGAGTTTTGCTCCAGTACATTTATATAAATGCATGCATTGTAGAACAAGTGCTCTTTAGTCTATGGTACCCAAATATCAAGGCTCTTTATGAAAAGTTAATATACATTGTATTAAAATACATAGTAAATTATATTTTGCTGCCTGGTGTTTGGTTTGGATGAAAGAATGGGTCTTGCTAAGAAACAGAAGGTTATTGGATTAAGAAGGTCACAACTTGAGATTCAAGTAGCATGGATATTTATGATATGATAAACTTAAGGTAACTGTAGATTTTAAAAATCATGTCAAGTGGGCTATTCTTAGAGTATGAGTAAATATCAATTTAGATTTTGCCTGATAGCACCCTTGTACTTTTCAGCCCAAGAGCATTTTATATACAAGAAATTATAAGTAAACATAAATGATTGATTTATTGTGATGCATTAGAATATTCTCAAGGAGATTATTAACTGAAATCAAGAGAAAACTTGATAACAGAAAGATACGCTTGTTAATGATTTTATTATGTACAACTGACAGAAACATTTAAAGTGAATAAAATATATTATGGTTTTGAACAAAATAAGATTGAGTTTGAAATAAACTTATATACTAACAATGAATATGTTATTGCTGAAATGTATAAACTTTTGTAGAGATATAAGACAGAAGAAGACCAAGTCAAAGAATGCTAAAACTTTTAGCTATAATAAACAGATGTACCAATGGGAAAAGATGCAGTTGAAAGAACTGAAATTTACATTATATTCTAGTCTTAAAGGGATTTTTTATAAAACAATGTATCATTCGTATTTCTCACTGGAGAAATTGTCTAGAATGTATAAAGGTACTTTGAATCTTTGCTGGAAATGTCTACAAATGTGAAGGGACATGCCTGGTGGACATGTCAAAAGAGCTAAAAACATTCAAATATAAATGCATTACTAATACATTAATTCAGAAGATTTAAATGTTAAAATACAATGGGAAACCAGAGACTTTTGTTTGGGATAAATGGCTAAACAACTAGAAAATGAAGTGAAGGTTCTTTGCAGAGAAGGCAAAATTAAGTTCTTTGTTTAGTGAAAAAACAGTATCTATATTTTACATTACATTTAGATTAAAAACCTTTCATAGATTTTTTACATAAAATGGAAGAAATGCATTTACAGTTTTGTGGTATTGATGAATAGAAAAAAAATTGGGTAATAGATAAGAGTGAGCTTTCTATTGTAATCAGAGTAAGAGATAACTTTGTAATTGTACTTACAGTATATCTGCTGCAAAGGAAATTGGAAGCTTCTTCTATTTCTTTCTGTGCTTTTGTGTGGGAAACAAGGACTGAATCATATGTGAAGAGGGGGAGAAGCCTGGAGTCATTCACAGGAAGGCCAGCCCCCCCCAGTAAGGACTATTAGTTAATTTGCCAAGGATAGGTGCAAGGTGGGCAGTTGGAGAAATTCTTGTAACCTTGAAACTTCCATTACACAATAGAATAGAAACTACTTCTACTGGGCCGACTTCCTTCCACTCTCACATTTTTGTCTTCTTTCTTTTTATTATTTTGTGTTAGTTTTTATGTTGTTTGTGCAACTTTTAATTACAAATATCTATTAAAAATATATTTATTAAAAAGTATAAGCTTCCATGAACTGTAGATTCATCACTTCATCAGATGAATCAAGTGAAGAAACAGGCCAAGTTAAATAATGTTATTTAAATAATTATGCAAAATGATAATATTAGAACATTTTAATCTTGATGACAGGCACTTGATTTCAGATCTCAGGGTGGCTCCTTTGGAACAATGAGACTTTACCAGCATTATACTGCTGAACTCCCATCAAAAAGTTTCAGATCCTAAAAAATACACTAGTATTTTTTTAACATTTTACAAGAAACTCATCAATTAGCAATTGCAATCGGTCTCACATGTAATCCGCATCTGCATTTCTTTCTTCCTCCTTCTTGTCTTATTCTTGTCTTATCCAGTTAAATCCTCTATCAATTTCATCACTTCATACATCTGACGAAGTAAGCTGCAATTTATGAAAGCTTATGCCTTTTTATAAAAAAGTGTTTATCTGAAAATATGCTAACTGACTCCTGATTAGTGCTTGCATCTTTTAATTCTTTTGGGAGGTCCCAGAAGGAAGGAAATTTGCTTTATGTTTCCTCTCACTTGGTTGATAGAGCGTTCCTTGCTATGCTTTGTGTCACTGATGGGGATGATTTAATATTAACATTAATCTACAGACTAAATTACCTATAGGGACTTTCTGGTTCTTAATGGTTGATGGTGTAAATAAAATATGTATTTTTGGTAACTTTGATGAATCTTTCAGCACAGATCACAATTTTTTATATATGTACTTTTTAAAAATATTTCCTGCTGATCAATATTGGAGAACAAGGAACCATTATGAAATAAGCAGTAGGATTTTTGAAGTTGAAGTGGAGGGATTTTCTTTTTGTACATGCATACTTAGTTCAAATTGTGCATATATTTGAGATACAGATTTCATGTATTTCAAACTGGCACAGCTGAAGGGTCATATCTGCTTCTTATTTTTTTAAAAATAAAAGATCAAAGTACTATCTTTCTTAAAATAATAAATCTGCATTAATTAAACCATACTGAAAGCTTTACAGACTTCCAAAACATTAAAAATATACCTGAATTTACTTTTGTTCATGTAAGTTTTGAATAAAAAAGTAGTTAGATTGAAAATTGATTACTTTTACAAGTGAAAGACTAAAAAAAGGCCAGTTTAAAATATTTTTAATCTCATGGAAATGGAAAGTGATTTGCAATGACACTGAAGAAATTCTGCTGATGCTTCAGGGGAAAAAGTGTAGGAAGCCCCTTGGATAAAAGTTTTTGTTTATTTTTTGTGTGTTTGATTTCAGAAGAATTAAATCACATAATTTCCATCACTTTTACACTCTTTCCTTTTTTCTCACCACATCTAGTTGGTAAGATAAGAAGACTGGCAGGCTACTTAAGGTTTTTCAGGAAAAAACTCTGGGCATTCGATACCTTAAAATATTATACCCGTGAGCTTGATAAATTATTTATTCATCAAATTTATATAGCTCCCCATCTCACCCAAAGTGACTCTGGGCATTATGTTTCAAAACTCAGTAAAATGCTGGAAATCTGCCCCCAGTGTTTTTTTTTCTGATGAATTGCCAACATTCCCTCTGTTGTATTTCATATATTTTTCTCCTGTATTATATTATTTTTTAAATAAATCACTCCTACCTTTTTGTTTGCAAAAGATTCAATGTCATCGCCATATTTCAAATATTTGGTTTCAATATTTTTGATTTGATATCACAAATATTCAAAATTACAATACAGTCAACCCCTACTTGCCTCTGTGGAACAGAAATAAGGCTTTAGCACCAATATGTATAGGTATCTTTTCTGGTGCTAACATCCCAGGGTCCTCGGAACTATTTTTTCTGTTTTCTAGGTAAAATCTACTGCCACAGAATAACAGTATTAAGGAGTGCAATAAGTAAATGATGCCAGACTGTATTGCTCTGTTCTGCTTGCATCTCACTGGGTGCCATTTTACTCAGAATATAATCCTGGATTGTAACATCATCAATCCTGAGTGAGATTGAACTAATTTTCTGAGTTGAAGCTGGGGAACTACTTGACTTGTTCTAGATGATTAGCATGCATTAGTTTTAGAGAAATGAGGAAGCTGTCAGTAACCATATAAAGAGAAACCTGGTGCTTGTTTGAAATGAACTTTGTTTCTGATGAGGCCTTCCAAACTTGTACGCATATGAGGATGGAAACTCCTCACATTGCCAATTTGGTGATACATGCAAAAGTAAAGGTCAGCAACTTGGAAAATTAATAATACAGTTCATGTTGACATTTCAGAAGGATTGCTAGTTGGGGTGTGGTACACTCCAGAGTGTTTTTTATAGTGGACGTGCACTCTTTTTTTTCATGCTTTCAATGCAAAAGGAAAGTATCGCCAATATGCCAATTTCTTTCTAAGCAATCTCCCATTTGTTTTCAGACCTAAAAAAAGATTTTAAAAAGCTTGCAGTTTATTCTTATTAAATTAAGCTGATGTAGAATAGACAAATCTCTTCATATTGGAGTTGTGGCTATACATAAAGCTGAGAAGGTCTTAGAAAACAATCCTGAAAAATAAAGGTAGTGGGTTAAAAGTAAATAAATATGTTCCACTTCGTCCTCAATATTACCTGAGGTACCTGCAACAAAAACTTAACAAAATCATGAAGCTACTACTTTCTAGCATTGCAGTAAAAATTTCAAAAATTTTGCAAACTTCCTTAAAAAGGCAATTGGACATTAATGATAAGATGTTATTGGAGACATATCGCCTTCTATCCAGAAGTCTTTTTCAATTCATCTAAAAACAAAAAAGAATGGTCAGGAAATATGTATGTTTCTTAAAAGTGGGTGGGGGAAGATGAGAACACATAGCAGTTTAAACAGATTTCTAATAGAAGGGAGGGAGTTTGGGGGAAAGGATGCAGGAGAAAACAGAGTTTTCACATAGCAAAATAAACAGATGTTGGGCAATAAAGCTTGATTGCCTTTCAGTACATCAGCATTACAGAGCCTCGTGCACAGTTCTTTTTTGGCAAATGATTTATCTCTGTTTCATAAATTGAAGGTAGTTGAAATCTGGTTCCTCCACCATGGTTTACTGAAGGATTTAAAGTCTTGTGGTACCACACAAGACAACTAACTCACAAGATGTGAAACTCACAGGATGACCAAAAAAATTTAATAAAATTTATTCCGCTAGACAAGCCGTGACTCACGAGACAAGAAACTTCACGCCATACCTTGCGCGCCATCAGTCAGTGCGCTCTGTATTTCCCGTTCAGGAAATGCCACGTGGCTTACTCCATTGCTGTACAGGCAGCAAGCGTGCGTGCATTCTGCCTATGCTGCCACGTGGCTTACTCTGTTACTGTGCGTATGACTGACCTTGCCAGAATGTACAGCAGGTCGATGTTCCTGATCGCAATGAGCACCATGCGATGAGCTCATGTGGGAAATCTCACAATGGAGTCCTCCTTTCTCTCTCTGTAAATTAAGTGAAAGGCGTTCAAGAAATGGAATTCCTGAGACTTCAGACTCCAGATTCTCCCTCCAGGAAGTCCCCTCCCCCTCCTCTCCTCTCTCTCTCTCCCCAGGGGCGGGCAAGGAAGCAGGGGCAGCGAGAGAGGGACATGGAGTGAGAGGCGAGGCAAGTGGCAGCAGTGGAGGGTAGCGAGAGAGGGACACAGGGCAACCTGTTTCTGACTATCTCTTCATGTGTGTGCATGTATAGCCTCTCATCACTTAATTTAAAGGTCTTTTTGCTCTGTTAAGTATCCATGCTGATATGTTCCCCAAAATCATATATAGTTCCTCAGACCTGGAATGTGCTATATCCTAAAAAGGAAGAAATAATATTACTCTGCCAGCTCAGAAGCAGATGTGCTATAATATGTAGAAGCGCTATCATCTTTAGGCAAGACTTAAATAATCTTTTTGCAGAGACAGGGAGTAGGAAGCACTTCTTTATTTCAAACAGGATTCAAAAAGGATACAAATAATAGCTTACAGTAATAGACAAATTGTGTTGAAGAGAGGAACTAGTTTTTTGACCTGCTAAACCCATCTGTATTTAGCAGTGAATAAAGAAATTGATGGATAAAATGTCAATGGAAGAAACTGTTGGGGCAACCCAGAGAAATATGTCTTGTCAAGAACAGGTGGAGGAAAAGAAGCAAATAAATCTCACAATTCTTTTTCATCTCTTCCTATTGCGTTAAAGTGCTCAACATTTTCTTTACCATAAGATTAAAAACAATGTGGAAACCAACCAACCAACCACCAGATAAACGGTATTCAAGTCAAATCCATACAGCTAAATAACAGCTATGTCACATACATATTTCCCAAATAATTCTGGGATAACTTGAAATAATTCTTCTGCAAGAGAAGAATAAATAATGGCTTTAATTAAAAAATATCTTCTCCTGTATTGGGCATGGTCAAAACAGTTAATCAAGTTAATGGTCCAGATTCAGGAAAAAGATGAAGTCTAAAAGAATAAAATCCACACAGATGATTTCCTGTTCAGAAAATAAATCTTTTCTTTTTCTCTATCCCCAAAATCAGCACAAAACTGAATATGGGAGACGCATTCTAGCCCCAGCAGATTACTATAAGCAATACAAAAGTCAAAGTGAAGAAGAATAAAATGGGTCTACTAGAAGAGTTTTTGTCTGCCTGGATATGGCTGGATCGCTTGTGTCCTCGTGGCTGGGGCTCCACACTAATGTAACCATTGATTATATGAATCCGCAGAGGTGGATTAGTGGTGCTACAAGACAAAAAAGAAAACAATTCCAATTAAATGCAGTTGTCCAAAGGGAAAAAAAACTGGCCAGGCCTCTGTCAAAAACTACAGTTGCGTAATAAGAAGAGTTACACAGTACAGTATACAAGAAATGTAGATCTTTGGCCAAATATGAAAGCTTCCATTGAATCTGTGTCCTGCATTCCTTGCATAATACACAGCAAAAGTGATCCAGTTTCCTGGATCAGTTACATTATAGCTGCCAGTGACATGAAGTAAGGTTTCCTTTCCCATTGCATTCAACTGATTTTTATGTTTCTCTTGCTGTTCCCAGCTCTGACTTTTATAAGAAATCATGGTCTTATACACAGCCATTTTTTGCTTCTTTTGATATTCACCTGTTGCAATTTAACCATCTACTACCTTACTACCAACATTTGGTAAAATGTTGAAATTTCTCCATCCACTTTCCTATCCTCAGTAAACATTAATAAACATTCTGCTAAAGTATACAAATCTATTAACTTGCTTTATTCTTCTCCATCTAGATATCATTTTTTCCATAACAATTCAAGATATAATCTTCTCAGATATTGTACAATCATCCTAAGGTGAACAATAGTCAGATATTTCCCATATCAACAAAAGTGCACTGATTTAAATTAATTTTCAGTATCAGAAACATCAAACAGCAATAAAGCTTATGTCTTCTCCCACAGAACCATTAAACCTTAGGCTGTTCTCTATTTGATTCACTATTTTGACCCCATGCCCCCCAGCTTGAAGAAATATTTTTTTGGGCAAAGTTATATTAATCTTGTTTATCAGCACAACTTTAAAATTTAAAGCACTCCATCCTAGCTTTTTTAAAAACCCATTATCTTTTTTTCCCTCACTTGTAGAATAAATATGGCATCTATGGGGAGAAGATATCTTGAGAAGAAGCCCCCCAAAAATGGAACTAAATCTCCAAAAGATGAACCATGCAAAAGAGGCAAGAAATAGAGCACTGAAATTAGAAGTATGTGACTTGAGCAGCAGAGAAAATCTGATATCATTTTGCACTCTCTTTCTGATCAACTGGTTTATTAGTGTCCTGTTAAGCATAAATTAAATTAAAATTCCAGGGAAAAATTGAAAATAAGTACTGATCACTTAAATAAAAACATATTAATTTTAAATTATACTAGTTAGTACACTCCAGGTGTCATGCTTTACTTTAGCTTTATGTGACTAAATGCATTGAACAAAAAGAAAAGAAAAAGAAAAAAAATGGAAATCTGAAGAAAGTTAATGTCCGTGTTAAACCCACACATCCCTGTAGTTAAAAAAAATCCTAACATATTCATAGACTTGCTGAATATAGCCAGTTGGCAGTTTATGCCAAGAACAACACTGATGGCAGATCATTGCAAAGAGGAACCAAGACAAAATGTGAACAATCTCTATTTGTACTTTCAGATTGTAGAGCTATATCCATTCATCTACTCTTCAGTCAAGGTGTCAGCAATGAAACAAGAAGTTACCAGAGCATGGGCACTTCTGTTGCTGCCAATACTATTACTCCAACTACTGATTTTCTTTAAAATTTGTAAATGTTCATTTATCACAATGACAACTGGAACATCTAGAATATTTTCATTTTCAAAATGATAGCATTTTCTTGAATTTGTTTTGAGGCCTATTCTTTGTAACCATAGCTTTGATTTTTTTGTCTTAAGATTGAGGACTTAGAACACAACTATTTGGGCTTTTACATAAGACAATGCTTCCAACTTAGGTAAATTACCCAAAATTGGGTAAAAGTGTTTTTTCTTTAGGAAACAACATATGAATCCATTATCCAAGAACAACAGGGTCATTTAAATAAGGATTTTCTGAAAAGCAGTTTTGGGAAATGAAGGAAAAGGCTTGGGAAGAGATGGCCAGAGTATGATTGCTATGAAAAATATGAAGATGCTTTTCTCCTCCTCTTGCAGGATTAAGAATTCATTGTCAGTTGTTGAACCTCAAAACTGAATGATTCACATCCACAGTACTACTTCTTTGCAATTTTTAATTAAATGATTAATTTTATTACATGAGTTATAATGGTGGCACTTAATTTAGATGGTTTTAAAAAGGATTAAACAAATTTACTGACAAGGTATCAGTGGCTATTGGTGTTTATGGCTATTTATTATGTAAATACCCTCTTGAATCAAAGGGAGCATCTTTTAAATATTATTTGTTGGAGAGCAACAGCTATCTTGATTGTGAACAGAGAATATATGACACAGAATGATGGACTAGATTTATCTTTTGCCTAAGCTGCAGGATTCTTCTGTTTCTCTCTTTTCTGTGTTATTGTCTGTTCACTGGTATACTTTATGAATTCCAATACTGCCCCTCAGTGGCACAGCACTACCTCTGAGATTGCAAATCCTCCTAGACTCATGGTTATTGCTGGATGGACAGCTGGTGCCCTACCTGAAATGAAACAACCTAGCAACAGTGACTTTATGATCTTAATATGACTCATCTGAATTGTTGTAATATGTTCTACATTAGGCTGTCTTTGAATACCAACTAGAAACTAAAAGAGGTCCAAATGCAGCAGCCTGTATTGATGGATATATGGCAAGACAAACAAGACATCAGAGCTCTAGACTACCTTCCTGTAGGCTTTGAAGTGTAATTTTAAGAGCTGATTTTAACCTATAAATCTATATAGCTTGGCTCCAAGACACCCACAGGATCATCTTCTGCAACCAGTTTTGAACTATTCAACATGCATGTCCAGGAGAAACCACTGGTGATTTCCCCCTCTTGCAAAGTATATGGGTTGGATGCATGTCCAGGAAAAAAACCCTCTTGCAAGGTATGTAGATTGCAGGCTTGCAGGTGCTGTTTTTCAGTTGGTGAGCCTGCATAATGGATCAGCCTCCTCTTGCTAATTTGATCACACAGCCACGCTGCTGGTTTTCTGTGAGTTATTAAAAACTGAACTATTTCAGAGAGCCTTAAGAGTCTGAATTGACTTAACTGTTTTATTGGCTCATATATGGAGTTAATCTGCTTTTATTTTTCGCTGGTTTAATTATAATATGGATGTTTTGTGTCTTTTTTCTTACCCTTGTCTTGTAATCTGCAGAATCTTTCAAACTGTGGTAGGCAAAAATCCAATAAACAAACAATGTTCTTAAAGAGTTTCCTTTTTGCCAAAGTGTATTTCCTGCCTCTACTCACTCATTACCTTTCCTCAATGCGTACCCAAAGGTCATTGAACTGACGTAAACGCTGTTTCTTCTGCTGTTTCTTCTTCTTCTTCTTGTATTTCCTCTCAACTTTTTCCAGCAGGTCCATATTTTCTGGCAATAATGCGTGGGGCAACAGCTCTTCCTCTTCTTCCTGTTGCTCTTGGAATTCTTGGGAGATAATGTAAGAGGCATATTCTGGGGATGTTGAGGAGAGGGAAGACAACACCTTCTGATTCTTCTCACTACAAAAAGGAAAAGAAAATAAGGTTGAGGATAGAGGCTGATTGTCCTCCAAATATGTACCGAAAAAGTGTATTTCTATGAACATTTCACTTCATTGAAAGGGCCAAAAATATTCAATACATTAAAAGTGTCCACTCACTTTCTTTTTAAAGCAAATTATAATAAGGTACTAGATAACCCAAAGCCTGTTGGATCATTATTTTAGAGATATTTCC
>JANHZU010001475.1:197406-209875 GCA_032468055.1 Acrochordus granulatus | reverse complement strand
ATCCAGTCCAGATGCCTGTTTTTTAAACTTTGTTGCGATGCTATTACCCTGGACGAGTGAGAGTCTTCACAGACATCTTCCCATAATCTCACAACTCTTGATAGTATGAAGATATGAAAAGATTAAAGCATCCTCAGTAAGATCAAAATACAAATAAAATCACATGCACAAAATCTGTAAGGATAAAAAGTATAAGGTGCCACAGTAGATAAGATTCACTGGAACACTGCAGAGAAGCTCAGTTTTTAAGATTATTTTTAAGACCATTGAGTGTATATTACTCACATTTTTATTTCTCAACATCACTCACCATTGAGAGACAGTGCCTTTAGCATCAGTTTCCCTCACCTTCTAAAAGTGTGAGATCTTGAGGAATTTCTTCCTTAGTCCTTTTATTGTTGGGGGAAGATACAGATTGAGGAGGATGGTCTTAGAAGCACCCAGGTACCAAGCCTTTATTTTAAACAATAATGTAATTTATTTTGAATAAGCATAATTATATTATACTGGATAAGTTTAGTTCTGTTAGCTTCTCTTACTGGGACTTCTATTTGCTACCCTTTATCTACCAGTTACCAGTTGTCTGACTTCACAAGACACTCAACCCTATATTCAAGGGCCAGCTAACAGCAGCAGTTTCATAGAGATGACACAGCTAAATGTTGCCCTATACCAGGCAAGTGAGAAGTCATATATGTAGAAACTCTGCAGAACAGAGAAATCATAGCCATCTGCCTATGAATGCTTCAGTATTCAAAATACTTGCATTCTGGGGCTCTTATTTTTTCAAGTCAGCAGAATTGGCCATTCTTTTGACCAGCCTTGATAGAGAGTGGAAAAGGCTGTGAATGGAAGACATCTGTTCTATGTTTGTATAACCACTTTTTCCGAGCTTGAACATTGTTAGTTCCCACGTTACCAGGTTCAACTGTCAGGTGCAAAGACCAGGCCCAGATGGTGAGATTGAAGTTAACAGATTTGTTGGTATTGCGTATTTACAAAATCTGCCCAAACTGATAGTTGATCATCTTCAGGCCTAAGATAAAGTTCAGTGGCCCTCCAAAGAGATTGGGTTTGATACATTTAAGTTTATGCAGTGAATCAAGGCTGATCTGCTTCATACCTTCTCTCCCTGCTTTAGCCTTTCCTTCTCCCACATCAACTCTTCTTCTACCATGGGAGTTTAACTTTCTACCTAATAACCCTAATTAGTAGTTTCAGGTAGACCCTAAATGCTTACTAGTATAATTCGAATAAAAATTTGGTACTCCACAGTCTTAATTCCTCTGAGGCAGAACAAAACTGTTGTTAATACTTTTTGTTACTCATCGATCAAATAATAGAGGTTGAGTTACTGCAAAGCAGATAGTTCCACCTTTCACTGTATATAGACGTTCCAAAGAAATAACATGGCTGATAGCACTGAGAACTACAAATTCAGAAAAATCGGTAATATTATATCAGGGCACTTTCATTCCCTAAATGTATTTAATCCCTAAAAGTTAATTTAAGGCAATTAAGAATCTTTTACTTATCATTTATATAGAGTAATATATTAAGTCTCTAATCTTAAATAAGTTCATTGAAAACCCAAAAGTTTACTTGGAAATTATTCCCAAATAAGACTTAAATCTTAGAAATAACTAATTAGCATACTTCTCATTTAATGAATATGCATAGGGCTAAGAGATTCAAATTCAAGCTTAATTAAACTTAGTTTAAACAAAGGATATAAACTATG
Source organism: Acrochordus granulatus (assembly GCA_032468055.1). Taxonomy (NCBI): domain Eukaryota; kingdom Metazoa; phylum Chordata; class Lepidosauria; order Squamata; family Acrochordidae; genus Acrochordus; species Acrochordus granulatus. The sequence goes on along the minus strand of JANHZU010001475.1, from coordinate 208,134 downwards.
TTTGGTTAGTTCAAGCTATATGGATATTGAAAACTTACACTGTTGCTTCAGTGATGTGTCTTATACTCAGAAATGATGTTATGCAATGTCACCTGAAAGATTCAAATGCTATATAAGTCTTACTGGACTAGGACAGATTGGGCAATCTTTGCTGTCTCAGGCCCTTCAAGTTCACATATCTAAATTTATACTGGTAACACAAATGTTTGTGCATGATGTGTTTCTATATTCTTTGTTTGGGCAACTTGTGGCAACAGAAAGGACCCTTAATCCTGGAATTCTCGATTTTAAAAGCAAGATTTTAAAAACTTAATTTTGCTTTTTTTAATAGTCAGAATTGTGAAAACTGCAAGTGAGGGCACTTCATAAGGTGTATTAATGCAGATGAAGCATCCTTTTTAAAGCATTATGCCAGTGTGTCTTCTGAAAGGGTCAGCATGATTATATGCTCTGTATGCATGTACAGAAAATACTATTGCAATAAAGTAGTAATGCATGTATATAAAGATATTGAAACTATCTGGGAAACCTCCCAAAATTTCCAGAACATTTTCTGGCAAGGTTTTTCAAAAGTGGTTTACCATTACCTTTTTCCTAGGATTGAGAGAAGTTGACTGGCTCAAGATCCCTTAGTTGGCTTCATATTTAAGGCAGGACGAGAACTCAAAATCGACCAATTTTAGCCTGGTGCCTTAACCACTACACCAAACTGGCTCTCTTTCCTAAAGATATAGATGCTTCAATTTGAGGAGGAGCTTTTTTTTTGTACTAATATATCACTTTGTGAGGCTCCCATTTGAATGCTTTGTACTGCTCTAAAATGTTATCATTACTATGTTGGCATTCCTGGTCTTGTTATGCTTAATAAGGTACTTGAATTCCTTTGAAGTTTGGATACTTGCAGACCTTACCAGGTGATTAATACATTCAATTTTTCTGAAACAGTCAGTGGAATTTTGAGGCTTGCAATGCAGAATCCTCCCTTTTTATTAGCAATTTGCTTTAAATAGAAAGCCATTCTCTTTAAAAAGTGCAACTTTGAAAGTAATATGTATCCTCTAATTGTTACTGGCATGATTGGTCAATGGTAATTAGCATATTTGGTCAATGATAACTTCTTAATAAGGCAACTATATATTTCCTATTCTATGAAAAACAGCTATAAAACAAAACTAATACAAACTAAGTATAGCTTAACTGAAGCAAAGAAGAGTCAAGTTACAGTAGTGTTTGACTTACAGTCATGCATTTAGCAACTGTTCAAAGATACAAAGACATGGAAAAAAGTGACTTATAACTGGTCCTGGTACTTAATGACCCTTGCAATATCATTGTGATATCATGACCAAAGTTCAGTGTTTGGCAACTGGCATCTTGGGGTCATATGATTGTCATTTGTGACCTTCCCAGACAGCTTCCAATAAGCCAAGTTAATGGGGAACCTAGATTTGTCTAATGGTCGCATGATTTATTTAACAACTGCAGTGATTGTCATAACAACTAAAAAAAGGTTGTAAAATTGGGCATGATTCACTGAACAACTGCCTTTTTTAAAGAATAGAAATTCTGGTCTCAGTTATGGTCAAAGACTACCTATATATTTAAATCTTGATGCTATTGAAATAAGTGGTTCAAAGTCTGGTTTGTAATATAATTTTGATCTAACTAATACTAAAAGAACAAATTGATTTTCTCCTTAGCTCATGAATAAAGATGCCTTAGAAAGCTATCATGGACAAATATATTAAGGTGCAAAAGATTGGTGAAGGATCTTTTGGCAAAGCAATTCTAGTTAAAGCAAAGGAAAATGGCAAACAGTATGTTATTAAAGAAATTAACATATCCAAGGTATGTTTGTCAAATTATATTTCCTTTCATTACTTTGTTTACAAATAAATTTTAAAAAATAGTGCTTTTTTTAAGATGTCCAATAAGGAGAGAGAAGAATCAAGAAGAGAAGTTGCTGTCTTGGCAAACATGAAACATCCAAATATTGTTTTGTACAGAGAATCATTTGAAGGTTAGTCTTACTAATAAAATAATATTTGAATCAGACATGCAAGTTTTTATACATGAACTGTGCTAATTAAGTTAAATTGTCAAGATTTGCTTAAATACTATTTTTAATACTCAGATTTTCTAGCTGGTATTTCTTGTCTATCTTGCAATTCCATGCCTGCTCACTTAGGAACAAATAATACTGATCGGTAGGATTTCTAAGTAAAATTACATTATCATTATAAGGTAGCTATATCTCATGTCTCCTATGTTGAAAATATGGAATTATTAGAAATGAAAAATTATTGAGAAATCAAGAAATGATTATTTTAATAGTATATGATATAAATGAACCCTTATTACACCAACTTTTTTTTCTTTTTTACAGAAGCTGGCTGTCTTTATATAGTGATGGATTACTGTGAAGGAGGAGATCTGTTTAAAAAAATTAATGCACAGAAAGGAGTCTTATTTTCAGAAGACCAGGTAATAGAATTTAACAGATTTATTTCATTTATAGACTGCCCATCTTCTAAATAACTCTGGGTGGGTCACAACTAAAACAACAACAAATAAGCCACCCAGAAGAGCAAAACACAATAAAACAGATCAGACCAAAATTAAATAAAGAAAAACAAAGGGGCTCTACCATCCTGTCCCCAAAGCCTGGAAGTCATACAGATCTGTGGGGGGAGATCATTAGAGAAGGCTTGCTCTTCCTGATCCTCAAGATGATATTTTTTTATTGATGGGACTCTGAATGCGCCCACTCTGCTGGTCTCAATCAGAAGAGCTTTGTGCATAATTGTGAGACAAACTACCATAAAATGGTACTTCTCACCCAAAAGATCAGTTGTGTTAAAAGCTGGTGAGAGATCAAGAAGCATAAGAATAGTCACACCACTCCCATCCCAGCTTCACCACAGGTGAAAGGTGAAACAAGCACAGTTAATGCCATTTCCATATTAAATCCTGGCCTGAAACCTGACTGGAACAGATCCAATCTGCTTCCTTCAGAATCCTGTGGCACTAAATCCTGACTACTCTCTCTACCACCTTCCCAAGAAGTCGAGGGGTAAAGAGTGGATGATATTTGTCCAACATTGTTAGCTCTAAATATGTCTCTGTAAGGACAATGCCTCCTTAAAGTTGACACATTCCTTCAAAACAGTTGACATCACATGGACCTAAACAAGATTACCTCATAAGTAGCTTTGACAAGTCTAGGAAAATATGTGTTAGAATCAAAAGTTCTTGCTCTGCTTACAGTGCAGGATTTGCTGAACAGTGGCAACTGGAAGTGTTGTCACTAAGCATCACAATCATGTGATGTTGCACTTTAAGACTATGTTGCTTAGCACAGTCCCAGTTGCTGCTGTTACCTGAAGACTTCCTATACAGAAAAAAAAATCTGGGAAGCCATGTGATTTTGCCCATGTTGTGCATCCCCATGTATGTCAGTATGAACTGACTTTAGGACACTTCTTGGCTTCAGAGTCACAGTCAAAAAGGACACACAAGGAAATAGAGAAAGAAGGACAATTAGTAGCTGGTGATTGAATCACAGTTGTCAGGTGAAAAATACCAAGTCTATTCTTAAAGGTTCAAATAATTAATGGATTTATTGCCAAAGCTTGTATACAAGAAAACTCTCAATGGTCAGCATCTTATTGGCGCCAGTTAAGATTCAAAGGCAATTAAGAGGGGTTGCACTAAGTATGTTTGTTACTAGTAGCATCTCTAGACTAATCCCTCTTTCCAGTCCTCCCCCTGACTCTGCCGTTTCTTCTCCTACACAATTGAGTATTTGTTTTTTAGGGGAAAAATATCTTATTGAACTATCATATTTGTGGGCCTGATACTATTAACTCTCCTGAAGCCCTGACTACGAGCAACATACTTTTCTGGCAAAAAAAGCCATTTCAGGGTTTGGAGCACTTTGAAAGTGTTTCTGCCTGAATGTTAGTTTTAACCACTTATTGTCTTTTCCAAATGTAAGAAAATGAGTTAATGAAGCTGCCATTCCCATCTATGAAAATCTTACTCTCCATTATTTCTCCTGGCTTTTGCCTTTAGTGAGGACTCATATTGTTTAAGAGCATTGGCAGCATTTTGAAGTGGTAACTCTTAAGAGGTTTATAAGAATGAAGGTTCCCATTCATCTCTTAAATTCTGAAATGTACTGTATGTGAAATTTTCTTTGATACAAAGAAAATTTTATACAAAGTCAATTTTGAGAGAAAGTAAAATAGCATCTCCCAGAGTTTAATCTTTCAATTATTACACTAAAAATATAACTTTCTAACCAAAAATAATTTCTTTATAACTATAGATCATGGATTGGTTTGTACAAATATGTTTAGCACTGAAGCATGTACATGATAGAAAAATTCTGCATCGAGATATAAAATCACAGGTAAGTTAGATGTGCCATTTTTTCCTATGGAATTTCAATAGGTTCATTGAAACCTAGTGCTCACAAATCATTGATGAAATAAATCAAGTCTGAACAATTCTTCAAACTGGAGAGGCTTGTTCAAAGCAGTAAACTTTGTTATATTGCTGAAATACAGTATTTCAGAGATGAGCTGTGTTAAATATTAAGCTCATGGGTTTTCCTCCCATTCTTTTTATATGTGCAGCTATAGGATTTCAGTTCATTTTAGATTTTAAATAAGTCATTGTTTCCTGTTACAGAAAGGAGGAATTTGCATTAACAGTTTTATTTAAATAAGGTTACAACAAATGTATCTTAAACCACAGGTTTTCAGCAAATTTATACTTTCAGTTTCCTCCTCTTCCATGGAAAGTAGTAGTTCAGGAGCCTTAAGCTACCTTTTCCTCATAATATGAGCTATAAGTTGTAGGCTAGGGTATCTTCTCAAGCAGAAGTTGTCCCCTAAATACAAGTCTAATGAGGGCTAAATGATGCAGCTGATGTTTAGTTTGGTTACCATTGTACAGACTATAGCTGTGCAAAGCATGCAAAAGAGGTTCTTCATAAATACTTTGGCATAAATAAAACAAAGTTTTAAAGCAGTTAGGTCTTTTGCAGAGCTTATCAAGTGTCTTCAAATCTGTTCCCCCATTGTGCATGTGCAGATAACGCCACTGAAGTAGTTAGCAAAGCAGCTGTGCATGCAGATATATACAGAGTCAGCTGGACCTTTTGAAGCAATATCACTGCATGACACTTGCAAGAGATACAGATGCTTTGACTCTGCTTTATTCTCATTAATGTGATTTGGAAAGCATTACTTTCATATGTTTTGATCAGCCCTAGGAGAGGAGCACAGTAATACATTTTCTGTTATTTTTAACAGGACTGTGTTGTATTATTAAGTGAAAGTAAATGCTTTTCAAGTATGCTTTTATTAGGATCCACCTCTGAATTCTTGGCTTTGCAGAAAATTTCTTTCACAGCCAAAAATACATTAAATAAGTCTTATCTAATTTGATAAGGCTTATTCCCACACAGTTGATTGCAGTCTACTTCTATCATGAATTTGTTTTATTAGTTTAAAATACATATTTATCATTCATTTAATCTTACCTTAGATTTCTTCTCCATCTTGTGCTTACAGCTTCTCTCAGAATGATGAATACAACTTTTTAAAGAATATGCTATTTGTATATTAACTATTATATATTCATAGTTAAACAATTGGATGATTCCTGTAGTTTAGTCAAATCTTTTTTCTGCTGAGAAGCTGATATGAATTTTAAGTCATAAGATGAAATAAGTTTCTAAAGAAAGATTATTTAATTCTGTGCATTAGTCTGCTTCAAAGTAAAGAAAATAGCGTAGAAAAGAGAGAAATATACTTCACTTGCAGAAGCCTGGGACTCAATTGCTGGGTTTCACTTCACATTGAAGTGTGAAAGTTGTTCATATAGCCGTATTAAATACATCAAAATTGCTTGGATTTTTATAGGAAGTGTTATAAACTATAGTTTATAAACCACAGTGGCTGGGTTCAAACAGTACAAGCTAAAACTAAACAATGTTATAAGCTGTATATTATTTCTTAATAATATAGGTATCTGAAATTATTTTGACTTCTCAAGTGGTAAAACTGATGCAGCAAATTTCATGTTTTCCATCTCATATTTTAATGTGCATTTAGCCAAGCACTGTTTCTAACTATAGTTGTAAGTTCTGAGTTAAAATCAAATTAATGTGCATGATTTTTAAAAAAGTAATAGTTTTATATTTTTCTGCTTTTCTCCAGAATATATTTTTAACCAAAGATGGAACAATACAGTTGGGAGACTTTGGAATAGCCAGAGTTCTGAATAGGTAACCATAAAATTGTCTTCACTGTTGCAATTCTAATAATATTATTAAGATAATTTAATTCATTAATACCACTTCCTTTTTTATTTTAGTACAGTGGAACTTGCTCGAACTTGTATAGGAACACCATATTATTTGTCACCAGAAATCTGTGAGAATAAACCTTACAATAATAAAAGGTAGTGTTTAGCTGTTTTCCATTGTATTCTAAATAGATACGATGACAATTTTTGTGCAGCTATTTTTTAACAGCTTTTTTTCATTCAACTTTGCTCTTTTAGTTTCTTAGATAAATCTATGCCTTTATTCAGTCTTAATATAATTGTTTTTAGATAAAAGAATAGAAATGTAATTCTTGATGGCTCAAACTACAGTATATGTAATTCTGGTTTTATAAAACAATGTATTTTCTACAGTGAGTTGGAAAATCCCAATTTATATAGTAAATGTTTAAAAATGCTATAATATATTATTCACAATCAAAATGTGTCTTCATAATCAAAATGTGTCTTCATAAATAACCATATCATTCTGTGTAATCTGCTGCTTCTTCTAAATGTATTTTGGAATTCTGTTTCTTTCTAGAGGCTGAAAAAGTAGGGGAAAGTGGAACACAAGCAGATTACAACTTGAATCCATGTTACACTGAGCCACAATTTTATTGTTTAAGCATTATAATTCAGTGAATAAATCACAGTGGCTTAGATCATATAAATTGCTAGGCCATAAACATGGTTTACAAATTGCAGTGGCTGGATTCGCTGATAAATCCGTGCTCATCTTAATGTATTGTTATGAATCCAATAATTCCTGTTTATGTAACAAAGACAGAATAGATTTCAATTGTGGCATTTTTTATGTTCTCAAACTTATAAAACAATCGGATGATATTTCTACAACTGACATATAGCTAAATTCCTAACACAGCTTTTTTATGGAAGAGGTCAAAGACAAGATTAATTATTGAATATTTGGCTGGCATTTCAAACTAATTATTTGTTTTTGTTTCTTATTTAGTGACATGTGGGCCCTTGGGTGTGTTCTTTATGAAATGTGTACGTTGAAACATGCAGTAAGTTACAGTTTAATCTTTTTTTATAATTTTATTATTATTCTACTACATAAAATATAAAAACTAAAACTGAAAAAATGCATAATACATATATAGAACACATAAGAAAACAAAACACAAAGCAATATATGTATAACAATGTATGTATTACAACACGAATAGCAAACTCTTCAAATACAGTATTCCCCTCATACATAATAATCTTAACAGAAATTTAATTAATATAACCATACTTATTCCATAATAAATAAAGTTAAAACTTATTCCATTATTATTTATATTATAACTTTCCTTTCTATCAATCTATATTAACCACCTTTCAGTTAACAATCCTAATCCATTTAATCTTAACACTTCATCCTAACCACAATACACTATTTCTTCTTGTTATATGAATTTTGATATTAATCCTTATTCAACTAGTCCTTCTACAAAGACCCCTTTATTGTAGTTGTCCAGCAAAAAGTCCCAGAAAGGCTTCAATATGGTCAAAAACTTCTTTAGATTATTATTTCTTAGGAGGGTTGTCAATTTTGCCAACACTGCCAATTCTGTAAGTTTTAAATCATCCACTGTAAGAATTTTTTTTTCTTTCCAAATTTTGGCATAAACCAGTCTCGCGTAGATATGTACAAGAATAGCTTTCCATATTGTTTTTCAAAATATGAATCCATTATCCCTAAAGAAAAAACTTCTGCCGCAAGACTGGTGGCATACAAATTTAATAAATAAATTAGTAGTTTGCACTTAAAAATTGTTTGTACAGTGTCAGTTAAATTTGACCAATATTTTTTGGCCTCCTTACAAGTCTACCACATTTGATAAAATATACCTGGATATTCAGCACATTTCCATCATGTACTGGATGTGGATACATCTAAATACAACTTTGTTGTACAATTTAGACAGTCAATCAGGAATTATATATTATCTGTACATCATTTTCTAAGATCATTGTTCAAGTAAATTATACACTGCTAGGCCATACATGCTCCCACTGATCCAACATAATAATGTAGCCATCTTTTTTGGCCCACTTCATACATTCTTTAACATATTAATCTTCTAATTTAAGTTTCAAAAACATCTTATACATTTTTGTTATTAAATGGTTATTTCCTGTACACAAACTCAGTTCCAATTCCATCTTTTAATGCGCAAAAGCATAACTTTTTTTATCCAACTTAAACCTTGATTATAAGTAAACAGTGACATATGAAACTGTAACTTACAATTTCCTCTCTTGATTTTAACTTGGGCTTTCCATCAGCAAAAGATATTATATCTGCATACATCATTCATTTAGATTTTTTGTCATCTCCTTCCTATATAAGCCTTAATGTGGAGAAAGACACAGTGGGATCTTAGAAAACAAAATTCCCCTGTACATGTTCCAAATCCTGGCAAGAGTACATCTGACACAATTATCTTTAAACACTGGGCTAATTTTAAATTTTTCACACCACAATTAAACATGCCATCCAAATCCCTTCCAACTCCAAAAATCTTGTATTTTTTAAGATAATCCATTCTGTCAACCAAACCAAACAACAAACATCATAATCGCAACAAAGTTTAAAAAACAGGCATCTGGATTGGATTTTTTAAACTTCTGTTGCGATGCAATTACCCTGGACGAGTGAGAGTCTTCACAGACAAACATCATAATACAGTCTGAAATCTGGAAATCTTGAACCACCTCTCTTTTTCATCTTGCAACAATTTAAATCTTATTCTTGGTTTCTTGCTTTGCCATATAAATGTGGAGATATCTTTTTGCCACTGTTTAAACATAACCTCTTTAACAAAAATTGGTATCATCTGAAAAAAATAACGTTTTAGGTAAAACATTTGTTTTAATCATAGAAATGCTACCTATCAGAGATAGTTGCAGTTTGGTCCATCAATCTAAACCATTCTTAATCTCCTACTAACCTTTACCGTAGCTATTTTGAAACAACATACAATTCATGTTAGTCAACCAAAGTCCCAAATATTTAACTTTTCAATTGTAAAACCAGTTTTATTAATTAAAACTTCTTGATCTAATTAGTCCATGTTTTGGACTAATATCTTTGTCTTCTGTTTATTTATTTTCAAGCCTGCCAATTTACCAAATTCTTTAAATTTTCTCATAACATAATATCACTTATAGGATCTTGCAGCAACAAAACAATATCATCTGCAAAGGCGTATAGTTTAAAATTTTGGTTCCTCAATTGGTTCCTCAATTTTATCTTTGTCTCTTGCCTAATATCTCTGAAAGCACTTTTAAAATTAAAATAAACAGTAATCAAGCTCATCCTTGACATGTTCCTTTCTGAATCTTAGAAGGTTTAGAGAGATCACCATTTATATCTATGCCTACTGTGGTACACAAATCGATCTCAAACTTTGTAGAAAATTATGACCCAAGTCCATGTTCTACACCACTTTAACTATAAAATCCCAGTTCAGTCTTGTAAAAGGCTTTTTCAGCATCCAAAAATATTAAAACTACATGCTTATTCATATGCTTTTGATCATATTCTGCAACATCTTAGACAACTCTCATATTCTCATTTGTCTTTTAGGCAGGAAACCACATTGATCTTAATGTACATAATCTTTTCACACTTTCTTAAGTCTATCAGCCAAAATTGAAATAAAGATTTTATAGTCATTATTCAAAAGTGGAATCGGTCGGTAATTCTTTGATAAAGTCAAATCCTGTCCCTCAGGTAAAATATTGGCTTCTTTCCATGAGTCCAACATACTGTAGGTACACTCTGCATAATTGAATTCATTCAATCTTTCATTGGTAATAATATTTGATCTTGATATAAATATTTGATTTATAAATAAGACATTCATCTAGACCAGGTACTTTTCCATTTTACCTTTCTTAATAGCTTCTACTATTTCAAAAGTAGTTATTAGACTCTTCAGAATCACTTGTTATTCATGGTTCAGTTTAGGTAAGTTTTGATTTCTAAGTAAACTTATATCTCTTCTTCTAAAACACTGCTTTTTTATAAAGATTTTAATAGTCCCAAAATGCGTTTTGCAATTTTATAATTCTGTTAGTATGGATTTCCTTCTCAGATTTTAACAATATATTTACTTTCCATTTGCTTTCTCAACTTGTAGGATAGCCATTTCCTGATTTTTTTACCATGTTCAAAATATTTGTTCTCTATATTTCAGTTTCATTTCAATTTCATCAACAGTCAATATAGACAATTGTTGCTATAATATTTTATCTGATTAAGCAAATCTGTATTAGGAGGTGCTGTTTGTAATTCGCATTACTTTTAATTCAATTTAATACATTTTGCATTTTCTATCATTTTCTTCGCAACAAAGTTTAAAAAACAGGCAT
>JANHZU010001475.1:148893-162366 GCA_032468055.1 Acrochordus granulatus | reverse complement strand
TGGTCCTTCTCCAGCGCTGTTAAAGCCTTCCTTTCTTCTGAGGTAAGATTAGAAGGAGGTGGTTTAGCACTGGAAAGTCCAGATGCCTGTTTTTTAAACTTTGTTGCGATAGATCAAGTAACATTACAATAACTAGTCACTTTTACTATACTGTGCGGGCAACACATACAGCAACCACTGATTGTACAGTGACCATTCACAGTAATGATGACACCGAATGAAGAGATATATGACTGGTCCTCATAATTGTTGCTGTTGCAGCATTTGCAATCATGTCATGATTTAGGCGCTTGGCAACTGGCTTCCGGAAATCGCTTTCAGGAGGGAAGCCAACCGCTCTACCCTTGGCCTCCCTATGCATTACAGAAATCCTGTCCTGGAAGTGGGTGCCATTTCAGAGTGGCCACAATTCATTATAGCTGTTCTCAAAATGGCGCCTGCTTCTAGGATGGTGATATTCTCTACATCTAGGATATTCTCCATGTAGGAAGACCATGTGGTGGAGCAGTTATTTCCTGAAGGAGATTACAGAAAAGGTAAATGGACTGGGCCGTGATGGGGGAGTAGGGAGGAGGGGGCAAGATCCAGCAGGGTGGGAAGCAGAGCACAAGGGCAGGCCATGTGTGAACTGGGGAGATGCAGTTTAGGCCTGGGCCGGCGCTAGGCTTTCCAGGCCACCTCTGAGGCACCCTGATCTCTGCTTAAGAGATTTAATGACTGTAACAGGGAAAGGATTGGGATCGAGGCAATTACCTGGGCACCTTGCTTAACAACCGTCTTGACTTGCAACCATCATGGGTAGGCTTCATTATGATCGTAAGCCAAGAACTACCTGTGCTATTTTTCTTGGTTTACAGAATTGAGCTCAAAGAGGATACTATCCAATAGTATCTGACAAGCATATACATTTTGTTGATAATTATTCAGCTTGTATAAATGCATGGTGAAATTCACCTGGAAACAATTTTGATTGCTCTTATTTCTCACAAAGTAGAAAACTCTAGTCCTTTGAAATTGTTATCATCACTGAATGATGTGAAAGTTCTCAAATCCCATGGTAGTTCAAGGATATTTCCAAGAGTTATTTCTTGCTTGTATACTTCCAGTACAATTCTTGGCAATAAGGAGGCCTGTCCTCAACTACATAATTAGTATTTGTGGAGTCCTTGATGTTCTCTGAGCTGTATGTTTGCAGACGTTTCATTACCTATAATTAGTATCTCACCAAGTAATTATTTCTATATGTAGGAGGGCAATGGCATCAAATTTTTCTGGACAAAATGTTATCAAGAAGAAAATCATAAGCTATGTACAAATATTCATAATAAAATATTTAACGTAGAAGTATGATCCAGATTTACTTTTGCTGAAATACAAATGATGCATTAAGTTATGATGCTTTTCATATTGCTTCTTTCGGAACATTTCAGATAGTCACTGAACCATTCAGATTAATGGGAACACCCTCCTGCTTTAGAATGAGCTGCCCATGTCACAAATCATGACAAAATAATGAGACAATTTATAATTGGTGTTCCAGGTAATTGTATGTGCATGCTACATTAGACAGACTAGAAATCTGTTTTCTCAAAAAATAAATCTTTGTTTTTCAATAGCTAACTTAGATTTTCTCTGAATTTCCTTTAGTGACCAAAGCATGTAGCCTTACAGAATAGTTTGCTTCAACTTGCTAACATTTCCAAGCAAACCCTATAGTTCTATGCATGTCCTTTATTGTATCAAGAGCTCTTACTCCTTAAATCTTTGCATTGAACTCTGATGGTAACTGTAGACACAACTTAACAAATTTTAATAATATCATAATCTAATGAAATATTGGCAATGTATCTTTACTCAGAAAACAAAGCAACTAAGAGCCAATATTAGAATAATCTAAACCATGTATTGATATTAAAGGGCAATAAGAAAGAAAATAATTTCTCCATCTTCTACTTACGTAAGTTTCTGTGCAGATAACTGGTACTTCATTTTGGCCATTACCTTACTAAGAGAAGAAACTCCTGGCCAATAGATAAGATAATAAAGTTTGGTGTAATGGTTATGGGATTGGCCATAGAAACCATGAGATTGTGGTTTATTCTTGCCTTCGGCATAAAAGCTGGCTGGGTGATTTTGAGCCACTTGTCCTCTGTGAGCCCAATCTATCTCACAGGGCTGTTGTGGGAAAAATGGGAGGAAATAATAATATGTATGTTTGTCATCTTGAATTATTTATAAAAATAAGGTGGGATAAAAATAAACCTCCTTTAGATGCATATGAAGAAAAACCTATAAATGTTAGTAAATTGCTTTTGTTGAGAATATGACAAAGAGAAATGCTTGGAGTGCTTAGAAATTTCTGTAATTACCAACATCAATGTTCCTAAATAAAGTTTGTGATTATATTCATCAAAAGCTTTTCCAAAATTTAGAAATAATGCGAAGTTTTATAATAGTAAATTTAGAGCACCTAATCAGGTAGGCAATCAATATTTTTTTGCTTTCTTCTATACTGGTAATTGACAGACTGTAAATAGTCCAGAGATGCCAAGAGTTGAGCTGTGTATAAATTTAATACATTATTTTATTAATATTGCTTTTTAATAAACTAGTAGTATATTTACTATATGTATGTATGTATAAAGAATCAGAACAATCTCCTATAAAAGGCGTGAGGAAAAGGGTCAGAAGCAAAGGGCTTGAGATCAAACAGGTCCATTTGTAATACTCTTCCTTTACCAATCAATGAACAGCTGTTAACTTGGTTGGACACCCCAGAAAGAGAATTTTTAAGTTTCAACCTTAATCTGAGATACATACATACATTCATACATATGTAGTTTGACTATTATACTTTGTAGTTTCTGATTTTCTTCTTGCTAACAGTTCATCTAGTATTGTAATAGAAGTGCAGTCAAACCTTGGATTGTGAGTAACATGGTTCACAAGTGTTCCGCAAAACGAGCAAAATTTTGTAATAAAATTTCATTTGGTTAACGAGTGAAAACTTGCAAGTCGAGCTTCATGCGATGACCTCACATGAGAAATCTCACAGAACTACACATCCTGTCAGCGTGCACTGTACTTCTCATGCAGGAAGCATCCGCACGAGAGTTCTGTTGAAGCTACCACATGCATTTTACACTATTACTTTGCATGTTTACATGTGCTGTATTGTGACCATTTGTGTGTGCGTGAAACCCCATGAAGAAGTGCGAAAAGGAAGACAGTAAGAAGGAGGTGATTACGGTAGACCTTAAGAAGGAAATCATTGAGAGGCACGAACGAGGTGTGCATGTGGCTGACCTTGCAAGAATGCATAGCAAGTCAACATCAACTATTTGCACCATCTTGAAAAAGAAGAGATAAAGGGGCTAGATCCAGCGAAAGGAGTCATGAGAATAACAAAGCAACGCCCACGTGTTCTGGAAGACGTAGAAAAGTTGCTTCTCGTGGCTCAACAAGAAGCAATTAGGTGATGCTGTGACCAAGAACATCTGTGAGAAGGCAAGGGTGACGCAGATCTCATAGTGAAGTCGCCAGATATGTCGACAGAAGCAGCAGCAGATTTCAAGGCAAGCCAGGGGTGATTTGATAATTTTAAGAGAAGTGGCATCCACAGTGTTCTGAGGCATGGAGAGGCAGTGAGCTCAGATGCTAAAGCAATGGAGGCATTTGCTGCAGAGTTCAGAAATTCTGTGACTTCCAAGGGTTACCTGCCAGAGCAAGTTTTTAACTGCAATGAGTCTCTTCTGGAAAAAGATGCAATAATATCGAAGTACTGTAATAGAATACCCTATTTGAGACTAGCTTGATTTAAGTATTCAAAATTGTTACATAGTTAAAATTAGACAAAGGAGAAATTCCCAAAGTTTGTAATGCTGTGACCTCCCCTCCCCGCTTTTAACAGAATCTGTGTTAAGCCCCATGGAATAAAACCAGTGAGCACCTCCTGTCCAGTAGTGCGTATGACAATTACCAGTTTAGCATAAATGGGATTCTTAGCCTCTAATATTTCCTTACTACTATATCACTCTGATTCTCTGGCATCTTTGTTCTTAGGTCAATCTCTTGTTCAACCTATCTAGCAACAACCTATCTAGCATCAATGCCCTAGCTTTTGACAAGCAGGATAAACAGCATACCTTTTGCTATGGATACATCTGCAAGAGAGTCACCAGTGTCAAAACGTTAGGCATAACTGGGGCAATTGAAACCTTGCTCCTTTTTGCATGCAAAGAGCAGCCACCCGGTTGTGCTTCTCATGTGACACTGTTGAATCCCCTGCAGATGACCTTGACTTGATTGCTCTATGTTAAAAAACACTTGCCCCCAAAATTAGACTTTTTTAGACAAAATTAGATCCCCCAAATTAATACAAAATTAGATTGTAGCCTCCACCCTGTGTCCGTTGTGCCTTACTAACCAAATGCCATTATCCTCAGAGATCACCTCCCTTATTTTTAGATTTGTGATTATCAGTACCTGTTCAAAGGCATGCTGGATTTGTTTCCCTCCATCCACTGTGATCTAAGATGTGACATGTGGCATACAAGTTGAAATATAAGCAACAATATGAAATTACAACTGCCAGTTCTTTAGTTGGTGTTGGCCTTCATACATGCTGACAATCACTAAGATCATCATGGCCAATTTATGCTATAAGCTTTCAATTTCAATTTTTAGATCTTTATACCTTGTGATCTCCAATTCTTTGTCTTCTATTCTACTATCCCGATATTGTCAGTTCACACTTTCATCTTTTCAACCACAATTAAACCTTGTGTGTTACGAGCCAAGATTTTATTAGTTTGTATTAGTTTATATTGTATTAGTATTTGGAAATCCCTACAATATTTTAATTTACTCATTTTTACTACTATTAAAACTATATTCCCACCAATTTTTTATTACTGCCACATGATGATTTTTACAGATGTTTATTTGTGGCTGTGTTATGTTGTTTATAATTAGTTTGAGTGATCTTGCATGAGCTGAGCGCATGATCTATTATTACTAATGATTTTTATTAGTAAATCCACTTTATATAATAACTGCCCATAAATTGTTAAGGATGCATTCTAATTTGTAGAAACTTGTTTAATTTTGTACCATGAAGAGTTTGTGTCAGTTCTATTCACATAGGAGTTCACTGAGCATACAATTTAACTTAAATTGTTGCATGCAACTGTGTGTTGTATAAAGTTGCATGTGAAGATTATTTAGGTCAAAGATTAAAAAAAACCTTTTCCAACCTACACCAGTTTTATGTTGCATTATTCTTGTTTTTCAATCATTTAAACAGATACAGAAATGAATCTTATTTTGTTAGATTTTATTTTCTATCCCATGGCCTGCAATTCAGTGGTTGAATTCATTTTACTATAAAATGTTTGAATTTATCCCCAAATTTCCATTTTATTTCTACTTCATCTTAATATTATGGAAGTGTGATATGGAATGTGTAATTCATGACCTCTCACTGGTTTCCTAGGTACAAAAATCCTAGAAGTGAATACGTTACGGTGAAACTCGAGTTCAAAATGAATTATATTCAAAGTAGTTTTATCTATCATATTGTAGATTTTGTACACTATATATTTCAAAATGGAGAAAAGTCTAGAGGCTCATTATTTTGCATTTGATCTTTTCACTATAAATCTCAACTGTTGGTTCACCAGGTAAAAATCAGCTGAGGTGAACTTGGTCCCTTTCTCGATTTATACTATTCTGCTTCCAAAGAAACAGCCTATAAAACATGGATAGAATGTCATTTTAGCATTCTCTACTATCTTCCTATTATTTGTCAACCATTATTTTATTCTTTTCATTCATGTGAATTATTGCTTTTTCTATAAAAATTTCATACTGGGTATTTATGCAAGGTCTGTGCATAAAGTTAAATTCATATATACATGCAAATAGAAACGATGCAGTCGTGATTCATCAACATAAATGTTCTAAATCACCATTGGTATGTCAACCTCAGCAACCCATCCCCTGACTAAATAGATTGCAACATGAATTATTGAACACTTGTTCTAATTCCCTATGCTTAATTCAAGAAAAGAAATGGCAATTATTTTTTTCAGGTGTAGCTAGCAATAACCCATTCTTTTATGCCTATCAGTGACTAAATGTCTCTTCTGTATAGCCAACAGCCACTTCACAAATTTTTAGTAGTTTTGTACAGCTTTGTGAAAGTATTTTCAGCTTCTCTTCTCTGAGCTGCCCAGCATTCCCACTAGCTGGCCAAGAGTAGCATTAAAAGAGCAGCTAGCCAGCATCCTTTCTTTAAAGGTACAGATTTCTCCTTTCAGTCAATTCTCATCTCCGTTTCATAGCTGAAGGGCCAGCATTGTCTGAAAACGTTTCTGTGGTCATTGGCTGGCATGACTTTATGCCAAGTGCACGGAACGCTGATACCTTCCCACCCATTTAGCTGTATGTATTTGTCTACTTGCATGTTTTCAAACTGCTAGGTTGGCAGGAGCTGGCTGAATAATGGGAGCTTACCCCGTTATGCAGTGCCTGGGTGTTGAACTCGGGCTGCTAACCTTCTGGCTGACAAGCCAGTCTTAACCCCTAGGTACTGTGCCCACCACCATTTCTTTATTCTCCCTTTACTCATCTCAAAGCAAACAACTGTTGGCAAGTTATAAAGGTGCTCTCAAGCATCAAAAAAATGTGGGAGAAAGAAACACAGCAGCATTTTTTGGGGGGTGGAAGCCCAGGACCTGATTTAATGTCTGCCTCCGATTCCACAGCCACAGTGGAAAGCACTGTATATCTATCAGTGAAGAGAGTTTGGTAGAAAGCCCACAGCACTGTGCCACACATAAGAGCAGCCCAGAATTTGGATTGCCGTCTCCCTTGCAATCCACTGAACAGCCCGTGATATATTGTATTGCCATGCCCACTCACAGGGGGCCAAAACAGTTTGGAGGTATTGTTCCCTCTATCTTTTCACACTTTACTACTCAAAGAAGATCCATGCTTTTCTTAATAAAGGATTAAATTTGAATCTCTTGTGTTTGTTGACTAAGAGCTAGTGGTAACGTGAAGCTTTCGTGACACCGGGTGTATCCGTCTGCGTTTCACCTGGTCTTCCGGATCTGCTCCGCGTAGCAAAGCCACTCGGATAGGCCTCTTCCTTCCTGGCCCGGCGCTTGAAAGTCTTTCCAGACACTGTCGGCTTGCCTGATCCAAGCAAGCGTCGGGAAATGGCGGGGAAGCCTTTCCCAGAAAGCAGCGATTAAAGGTTGAGAGTTGTTTTAAACTCGGGGGACCCCGGGCCGAGGGAGGGACTGCCCAGCCGCCTGAGGGGAAAGAGCGGGCGAGCGGATGGGCCGGATCCAGGCACCCGCCCGGGGCTGGTCTAACGAGGGAGCGGCAGACCTTCGGGAGAGCCCTCGCTCGCTCCTCGTCGCTCCCTGAGGCCGCGAGCGAGAGGCGCCCGGCTCCTCCCGCCCAGGAAAGCGGCAGTTCCAGGAAGTAGCGGATAGGCGGGCGGGACGGCTTGCGTGCCGAGAGTCCTGTCCGCGGCCGGTCTCCTCCATCTCAGAGCCGGGCTCCTTGCTTGAGGCGGAGCTGCCTCCTGCCTCAGCCCCCTTTCAGGGAGAAAGGAAGGAAGGAAACAGGGAGGGGCGGAAAGGACAGAAGCGCGGAGAGGAGCTGTATCTGTGCTGGGCTGGAGGGAGCGAGCGAGCGCGGCGGCGGTTCCTCGCGGGAACAAAGAGGCGCGAAAGCGCAAGGACTGAGGGGAAAAGGGGCGCTGCTGGTCTCGCTCCAACGGCCACGGAGACGGTGAGTTCTTGGGAGGGGAAGCGGAGGTGACGGCGATCGCGAGTTCCCTGTCCCGACTTCTGGCACCTGGCAGCGATGCTCGCGCCGGGCCGCAGCGAGGCTTTGCGGCGGCCGTGGGGGCGCTCCCCTGGGGTGACTCCGCTTCTACAGCACCTAGGTCGGCGTTAGCAAGTCCGGCTTTGGGTCGTCCACTTTTGGTAACGAGACACCGCCGCTAAAATCTCGGTAGAGATCGCAGTAGCCCTTCAGCAGTCTCCTGGCAATACGTGTATTTATTTCCCAAGGAAAGGAAGGATCTTCTCTTCTCTTGCTTATGGAGATGGATTTCGTCTCCGTCGTATGCTGAGCGGCGCATCTCGATAAAGCATCCTAGGCACGTACGAGAAGCCATTATGTTTAATTTACACCGTCCAGGTTTCAGAAGCACGGCTTTCTTTCTGTCACGTTTGGTTCCATTATTGTTGCCGTTGTTTTGTTTCACCCAAAATAAAATATTAACTCCTTTCCTGTATGCGTTGGAAGCAACTGAAGGGGTTTCCCTCTGTTATTGGGCCTTGGAGTGAACTCTTAGGGAAGTATCATATTTGTAATCAAATCTTCAAGCATCACCTTTTTGTTTCTGTTGGGAGCTTCCGTTACCGGCTCATCTTTGGTATAAATACATTTTAGAATGGAAACTGTGAAAATAATTTAAGTAACATCCATCTATACAATATATCGAAACTCTAGTCTGAAAATAGTCTTGCTGATGATAATAATGTTGCTGAAAAATTACATTTGTTGAGTGTGATTAGATTTCTTTATTTATTGCTCTGAGAATTCTGACCAGAATCCTTTGATAAATATATTGGTGGCCTATTAGAGTACAAGTACTATGTCTCCCATTGCACATCTTTCTTTTTCTCTTTGGTGAAAGTTTGATTAGCTTCTGAAAGCTTCCCTTATCTTAGAACATGAATTTTAAGAGGTAATTGTTAACTGTAGTATACTGCTTTTAGCAATTTAACCCATTTTTGTTTTAATATGAAATTTTGATGATCAAGCTGTTTGTCATAGCTGCTTTCCTATTTAAATTGAATTTATACATACTGTAGTATACAGATTTTAAAATATCTGTTTATTGCATTAATTTTATTATTGAAAGGAAAATGACTTAAATTCCTCAGTTTGAAAATATGGTAAGAGATAAATATTGGTGGCAGCAGTAATTAATGTGGACTATGTAAACTTAGAGTTTGAAAGTTAATGATACTGTGATCTTGGCCATTACACTAATTTTCTCTGTTTTAAGGCACAACAGCTTCTTCTAATGATCCTACTTCAGTTAAGGAGGCACTCACAACATTTGTCCTTTTATATTCCCTAGTGTGCAATATTTTACTGTTACAGACAAAAGCTGTAGAGAAAGGTAATATTAAAAATAATATGAAAAAATATTCCTGATGTACATCATGTCTCCAGATATATTGAAGCAATGAAGCCTGGACTTCACATTAGACAAAATACTGTATTTTTAAAGGTTTTTGTTTACAAAACCTTTTGTTTTTAAAGTTACTGATTTGTTAGGCTTTGTTAGTCTTAGTTAGAATTAGTTTGTTAATTAGGATTTGTTAGTCTGAAAGAAGCAAGACTTTTGCTGTTGGAATGCCTTTTTTCTATTTCCTGTTGATATTAATTATTTTTTTCTTTCACAGTTTTCAGAAAGAAGGGTGAAGAGGCATGGATATAACATGAATTGCTTAACATGTTGAGAAAAGATATTAATAATTTCTCAATTAACTAAAATGGATGAGTCAGTCTTGCTGGATCTGTTGGAATGTCCTGTCTGTTTAGAACGTCTGGATGCTTCTGCAAAAGTCTTGCCTTGTCAACATACATTTTGTAAACGATGTCTCTTGGGTATTGTGAACTCACGCAATGAGCTTCGTTGTCCAGAATGCAGGACGTTAGTAGACTGCAGTGTTGATGAACTTCCTAGTAATATTTTGCTTGTTCGACTACTAGATGGTATCAAACAAAGGCCTTGGAAATCTACTAATTTAATGACTTGCACAAATTCATTAAGAGCCCAAACTAGCACTGTTGCTAACTGCATTCAGAAAGATTTACAGAGTTCTCAGAGTGTCCAGCAACAGAGAGTACAAGCACGAAGTCCACCTGTTAGGGTAAGTGAACAACATACAAATAATATAACACATATTCTTTGGGGATGTTTGACAATACAAGGACAGTAAAATTGTGTGATAATGTTCACTCAGATGGCTCATCTGGAAAACTCAATAGTATTTTAGCTTAATGTAAAGAAAATTAAACCCATAAATATATGAAGAGGATTACATAGAGGATTGATTGCACTAGTTCTTTGTTGGTCCAGAAATTGGGCAGAATCTAGAAGTAATTATTTCAAGGAAACAAATTTTGGTTAAAATTTAGGAAATATCACTAATGGAATTAGTTGTCAGTGGGATTGTCTACCTTGGGAACTGGGTTACATTGCTGAAGGGAGTAGGAAGAAATTGGTTGACTGTCTCCAAAGGAGGTTGATCTTGCATTCTAGATCTTGCACTTAATGCTACAGTGATTGATGGAAGCTGTAATTCAAAATACTCCTAGGCAGTGGCATCTGCAGCAAACTGATGACACCAAAATGGCAACACATGTACAATATTATCATGTAAATGCTGCCATTATGCACTCCAAAGTCAAACATAGATATTTAAGTTGTGACATTTGCATGTATTTTTCTTCATCATTTGCTTCTGAAAAGCATGCATTTGGGTGGATTGCATTATATCCCTGGTTTAGATTATCAAACTTCCAAGCCTATAATATATTCCTGCCTGAATAACATTTAGTGGTAGTTGATGTAGAATTTTCTATGTTTCTTTAGCACATTGTTTCTTGTGCCTATGTTCCTTCCCTGAACAGTAGATGCTACTGACAGCTGTTCTTTCTCATTTTGCACTTCCATTTTTTACTTCAATTTTACATGTGAATTGCTATAGTTAAACTTAATAGTGAAAAGTACCGACTATAATGCTTCACTAAGAACCTACAAATCTTTTTGTGTGGATGGGTGAGAGAGAGGGCACTTATTTTTTTGGCTATAGTTCTAAAATATGTGTTAATTTTTGGAAATTAAACCCAATTAGACCTGAAAAATATTTGGATGTAAGACCTCCAGGAAATATCCACCTTGTAAGCTGAACTGGGAGTTCAAAACAGTTTGCTGTTTTATGAGAAATCATTAAGAGTTAAACTTGACAAAAAGAAGACTACTTTTTTTACTTTTTCTTAGATCCAGTGTTTTCCATATAAATAAAGGTAAAATGTATGAATTTAACATGGTGTTTGCTAAACTTCAGTTCTTATTATTATACTTAGCTAACTAGTAGCTTTCTGCAGTTCTTTTCATGGCTTTAATTGCCTAAGCCAAAACCTGTATTTGTCACATTCCTGCCTTTTAGTTTCTGCATAGCTAAGACATTTCAGGTGCTTTTCTAGAACAGACAAGGAAGACTCTTAACTAATCAGCCAACAAACTCTTCCAACTTTACTGTCACTAGACAAAGAATGCAAGAGCAACAAAATTCCTGCCTCTTTCTTGTTCTAGATAACAAAGGAATAACTAGGTAGATTTTCATGTATATCTACTTATTTTTTTTAATTTAGAAAAACTTATATCCAGCCTACTCCCTTAAAGTGGAGTAGTTCCATTTAAGGATTTAAATGTTTTCAGTTCCTTTCAGTATGAATTGTCAATATTCATATTCTCATACCAAGAGTTGGCTACATAAATTAAAATATCTTTTTAATTTGAACTATCAGATACAAATCAGCAGCAGTTATGGAAATGAAGGATCTAATTAAATTTAAGAAAAAGGGTGTTTTCTGACCACCTCTGTTTTGATTCCAAATTATTCTGTAGAATTTTCCAGAGATTTTCAAAATCCTTCCTTGTGCACTGACACAGTATTGCTTCAAGACCCTAGGAGTGACTTAGTTTCTTTGCAATTCATATTATTGAATATATCAGAGTAGTTATATTTATTATAATTTTATCCAGAAATTAATTGAAAAGATAATTTCATAGATGACTGACCTAATTTTAGTTTTGCTTAGTGGCAGGTTAGATAAGATTCCTTAAAAATATTTGGTCTTCATCAGTAATTTGCATGAGTACTGCCTCTGGGTATGATTTGAATTTACTGTGCAGTGATTAAGTGCCTCATCAGTTTTGAAGAATGCATTGTATTAGACTGAGAAATAGTTCCAGTAATATAAGGAGTGAACAAAGACTTAAAAGCACTCAAGTATTTAAAATATTTTTGTTTAGTTGCTTGACTTCTGATGTTTAGAAAATAGACTGATATATCCTATAGAGACTGACTCCCCACAGAGATGCAACTGGTTTTTAAGAAAAGGGCTTACTCTTCCACGATTCAGAAGTTGCAAGATCCTTTTTATATTATAGTGCAGAGGTAAGCAACATGGTATATAATATAACTCCCATATGTTCTCACTAGCATGAACAGGAATCAGTGTTGTGGGAATTGTAATCTAAAACATCTGGAAATTTGCTTACCTTTTTCCATTGTAATAATACCAGGTCAAACTGATAAATTTCTATTATTTCCCATTTAAAATGCCCCTTTTAATGGTGTACTCAAGGATATTTTACTTTTTACCTGCTTTGTATGTAAATTGTGAAATCATGAGCCTTTCAAAAACAGTTGTTCTCCATCATGTCAAAGAAAGATATTTATATTTCCTCTTGAGTCTTCTACAAGCATTTAAGATTGCTCATACAGGGAGGATGCAGGTTATTTTTCTTTTTTCTTAAAAAGAAGTTGAAAATGAACTTTAAAAAGCAATTCTAAGAATCAAAAGTAGTTGGTTTAATGCAGTGATTTTCAACCTTAGCAATTTTAAGATTTGTGGACTTGATTTCCAGTATGCTGACTGAGGAATTCTGAGAGTTGAAGTCCACATATCTCAAAGCTTCCAAGAAATATTAGTTTAACCTGTATCCTGTAGTATACATTTGCTATATGCATTTATTTAAAAAAAAACAAATAAATATTTTGAAGAGCATTAGTATTCTGTGCAATTAATTAAAGTGTCAATTTTTTTCAAAACTTTTGGAGATAAAAGTGCTTTCTATCTCGCTATTTGGGATCTGTTCTGAAACATTAAACAACATTTATTCCTGTACGCTTTCAGAAAAGGAAGTGCAATCCTATTTCATTTTTCTTATGTTGCAGGTGTGATTGATTAATGCAAGCAAAGGACATCTTTGTTGTTGTTCAGTCACGCAGTCATGTCCGACTCTTCGCAACCCCATGGACTGCATTACGCCAGGCCACTGCCTCCCGAAGTCTTCCCAAGCCCATGCCCATCACACTAAAAATGCTATCTATCCATCTCATCTTCTGCCGTCCCTTTTCCTCTTCTTTTCAATCCTTCCCAGCATCACAGTCTTTTCTGATGAGTCGTCCCTGAGCATTATGTGGCCAAAGTACTTGAGCTTCAGCTTCAATATCAATCAGGGTTGATTTCCTATAGGATTGACTGGTTTGATCTCCTTGCCGCCCAAGGGACCCTCAAGAGTCTTCTCCAGCACCACAATTCAAAGGCATCAATTCTTCGATGCTCAGCCTTCCTTAT